>LR537568.1:314941-393388 GCA_900883565.2 Caenorhabditis panamensis
CTTTCCAGTTCTCTCCAACCTCGGAGTAGTTCTATTTATTATTTCCCAGTCCTCGGTTGGACAAAAAATCTTTTCCCTTTCACGTGCTTCGCCTCTTCGTGGCGAAAGGGATCAACCGATTCTTTCTCTTGGGGAAGAATCGGGCTAAGAAGCACAACTCTCTTTTTTTGGTTACTTGTAGGCGGAAGTTGACTCGATCACTTCAAATCGACCCGTCCTATAAAACCAGATGACTTATAAGGAGACGCACACCCAAAATTTACTGACTTACTAAGCAAAACAAGACACAAAGTCGACAAAGGTGTTGCATCGTCTTGGTCTTGGGCCGCCTTTCTGAAAGAATGGTAACTTTGAAGGCGCATTTTTTCATGGCACACTGTTTCAAATTGTACGGTTTTTATAGCTATCGATAGCTCTAAACCTCAGCTACATTTACCAATTGACAACTTTTTGATTCTATTCTTAGTTTTCAAGTTACACCCCTCAAAACAAGATAACTCCCACATTTCGGCATAACCACATAATACGGCTTTCTGTAGCTCACAAACTCCAACATTTCTATGTCTTTTAGCTCTTAGTTTGGCTGAAAAACAGCTATCATCCTCTTTTTTCAAAACTCCACTGAATCAAGCCCAATCGCCTAGTCTTATCCTCATTTCCATCTGTTCTTCAGTGAGGTTTCTCGGGACTGTTCTGCTTGTTCTAATCCTCGATAATATCTCATTAGAATCTCGTTTTCTATTTCTCCCATTTCCATCTATTTTGTTCTGACTTTTCCTAATATCCCAAGCCTCAAATTCGCATTGATAATGATGACAGAACACGAGCCATTCCTTCATGTAAGTCTCTCTTGCCCTCTGGATCCAGATTCCCGAACTTTTGTCTATGTTTCAGCACTCAAAACAGGTCTCTAGATGGAAATCCTGGGACGTTTTATTCTATGTCATGCTCCTAATACCCCTGGCATTGCTTTTTGTCTTCGGACAAGTGGTAATTCTAGGAAACCGACCTGCAAAACAGATCCTAATCCCTTTCAACAATCACAGTCACAGTTTAGGATTCCCGATGACTACAAAGGTCAGTTCTTTTTGTTCAAAACAATGTTTACCACCTTCAACAGCTTTTTCCAGACCCCCCTAGCTCCCTTCACCTACTCCCAACTTCCCTCCTGCTCCACCATCACTCTAAAAGTCAACACCACAACTCAATGGCGTACTATGAACACTTGTCAGTTCGCCCTCCTTCAGAGATTTTTCAACAATGAAAAAGGGATTCTTCCGAACTTTGCATCTGTTTTGTATGTTTGTGATGATTCTCATGAATTGGAAGGCATCGAAATAAGGGAGTTTGTGAGCTACAGAAGGCCGTATTATGTGGTTATGCCGAAATGTGTGAGTCGTCTTGTTTCATCTTGTTTTGAGGGGTGTAACTTGAAAACTAGTGTTTTTTTCAAGAAACTGTCAACTAATAAAATATAGCTGAAATTTAGAGCTATCGATTAATATAAAAACCTTACAGTTTTCCTAAGTTTTTGACTAAAAAACAGGCCTCCAAAGTTACCCTTCTTTCAGAAAGGCGACGACCCTATCACCTTGATCTCTATTGGTTTCGACCAAGACGCTATAGCTGAAAATCAACTAAAACAATCAATAGATAACTTGAAAATTTATGGAACAAGTCTTCAAAACTCCAAATCCACCTCCAACACCAAGATCTTCGAGAAAATCTTCCCACACGCCATCTCGGAATCCGACGGAAATCTGGAGCTCTCTGTTTCCGATACTGAAACCTCCAAAAACCACACTCTAATCAATGTGAAATCCATTGGATTTTCCAATTTCATGCATTTAGAGTTCAAGAATCAAACATTCTTCGATATAATCTGGATCAACTTGGAGAACGGACCCTTTGAGTATTGGAAGTTTGTGGGGAAGGATCAGATATTTGACAAACTGGGATTGACGTTTTGTCAAATTGGCTTGGAAGTTCGGTCGGATCAGGATAATGAGTTTTATGGGTTTATGCTGAATGTTTTGAACAATCCAAAGTATCTATTTGTGAGGCCTAGTATGAGTGTTGATGAGAAGTTTGTGAGATTTGTGTTGTTGAATGTGGTGGATGAGAGGTGTTATAAGAAGTATGTGCAATGAAGTTTCTTGTTATCTTGTTTTTGTTGTTTTTGTGATTTGCACTGGCTAGAATGGGAATTCTCTTCCTTGTTTGTCTAAGGTCCATACTTGAAAACAAGCCGTTATGACAGTCTAGACAATAAACGACCAGACATCCTCACCTTGCCCCTACAGCACCAATGCTCAAAGATAGTCTAGGCAGCAAAATGATATATAAGCCTAGATCCCCTTCTAGATTCTACATACTGACAATGTCTACAAGCCCCTATCTCCTATTCCTTCTCGCTTTTCTCATTGCTGGCATCTCCGCCGCTCCAAAGAAACCAAAACCATCCTCAACACCAGAATACATCTACCCTTCAACTCCTTCCCGGGAGACTGAGCCTGTGTTGTATGGCTCTTCTACTCCTTATTATGAATACCCGTCCACTGCGCCACGTAAGGAGGATCCAGAGCCCGAGGAGGAACCAGAAGAGCCACTGAATGAGAACAATGGGAGAGGATGATCCGGATCTTGAGGATCAATGAAGTTAGCGTCCAAGTTGTGAAGTTTGAGAATGTCAAATTGAACTGTTTTTTTTGACGTTTTGTCAAATTGGATTGGAAATCCAGTCGGATCAGGATAATGAGTTTTATGGGTTTATGCTGAATGTTTTGAACAATCCAAAGTATCTGTTTGTGAGGCCTAGTATGAGTGTTGATGAGAAGTTTGTGAGATTTGTGTTGTTGAATGTGGTGGATGAGAGGTGTTATAAGAAGTATGTGGAATGAAGTTTTATTCGCTTTGGTTTTTTGAACAAATTGAAGAGAGTTATGATTGCAGAAGGTGTCCATTTGGTACCGGGTACTTGATAGATGTTGGTAGGCGTTGTTGGGAGTAACAGAAAAAGAAGGCTCTACATGTTTTCAATAGCTTTTTTGCTTTGAGACGGTTTTTATAAACATTGGTTTGTTTTGAGCCAACGACTGATAAGACCCGGAACAACTTGCAGACTGTTTATTGGAAGAAAACAAAGAATACACTCTCATTCTTCATGGCTCTCTCTTTCCCCAGATCTGTGTCTTTTAGTAGATGGCCACTCAAAACGGGGCGTAGACTTTGGAGCTCTGTAGACATACGGAGAAGTTGGTGGATAGGTGTAATGCGGTGTCGATGAGCCATAAACCAATGGCTCGGTTTCACGGGAAGCAGTTGATGGGTAGATGTATGTTGGGGTTGGTCGGGGTGTTTTGTAGACGTACTTGGCGGTGGATGGGTAGATGTAGGTGGGAGTTGGAGCTGTGGAAGCCAGCATGATGAAGGCAGCGAGGATCAAGAGGAGAGTGGTTTTGAGCATGTTTTGGTGAGCTTGGTTTCAGAGGGTTTGACGGGGTTTTTATACGGGAAAAGTTGGAGAGGGAAGATCAAAGTTGAATGGTTTTGTTGATGTTTTGAGCTTTGGGTGATTGCTTATCAACTATCAAACAATCAGAAGGCAAAGAACAAAAAAATAACCTAGATTCTAACTGTTTTTGCTGTCTTTTGGTTCCTAAAATGATACAGCTAAAAACCACACTCTGACCAATGTAAAATACATAGAGTTCTCCAATACATGTTGTGAATGAGGTGGAGAAGAAGATAAAGTGGGAGATCAAGCTTTATTGTATAGTAGACAACTGCAATTCTCTAACACTTGCAACCTTACTTCGTTTTCGAAACATATCACAACTCGGCAGTTTCAATTTCAGTTTCAACGCCTTTCTATAAGGCTTATGAACAACTAGCATGACTAAAGTGGACAATAACCCGTGCATTGCAATACAAATAAACGTTAGATTGTTCAAGGACTGATTAAAATAGTCAAAAAGCCAAGTACAAAATACATAAATGACAGGAAAGAGGTAAGCAAACATGGGGATTGCGACTTGGATATAGAGGGCCAAGAAGAACCGTTTTTGAAGAATGGAAGTGACCCGGTGAAGCTTTTTTGTTCTATTCTGGAGAGCAATGACGGAGTAGATCACGAAGAAGAATATCTGAGAGCAAACTAAAAGCGTCATTCCACCAATGATCGCAAATATGAACTGATTGCTGGTGGAGATCATGAAGTAACGAGGGTTGTTGATTATGGGGTCAGGGATGCAGGGAAAGATCTGGAAAGGATAGGATTAGTTAATCAAGGTTTTGGCTCTGTTCCAGAAAAAAGAAATCTGATAAAGTAGACATGTTGATGGTTTTTAGCCAGAAATTGATGTTGCCCATTTAGGGATCTGATCTCTAGGCATTTTTTAAACATGATATTCAAACTAAACAGTTTCTTTGGAGTGTTTTGATACCAATCATGACATGTTTTGGAGCATTTTGAAAATTTTGAAAATTAGGGTCCCGGTAGCCTGGGAAAGGGGCGGAGCCTAAAAGGGGACCCTATCTTTTTTTCTCCAAACATAGGCATTATGGGTATCAAAATTTTTCTCATATTTTGAATAATCCAAAATACACTGTAAAACCTGTTGAAAATCAATTTTTCTGAAAAATCGAAAAATTTTGAAAAATTAAAAAAAAAATTTTTTTTTCAAATTTTGGGATCTGATTTCTAGGCATTTTTAAAACATGATATTCAAACTAAACAGTTTATTTGGAGTGTTTTGATACCAATCATAACATGTTTTGAAGCATTTTGAAAATTAGGGTCCGGGGGGTCCAGGGGAGAAAGGGGCGGAGCCTAAAAGGGGACCCTATCTTTTTTTCTCCAAACATAGGCATTATGGGTATCAAAATTTTTCTCATATTTTGAATAATCCAAAATACACTGTAAAACCTGTTGAAAATCAATTTTTCTGAAAAATCGAAAAATTTTGAAAAATTTAAAAAAAAAATTTTTTTTTCAAATTTTGGGATCTGATTTCTAGGCATTTTTAAAACATGATATTCAAACTAAACAGTTTATTTGGAGTGTTTTGATACCAATCATGACATGTTTTGGAGCATTTTGAGAATTAGGGTCCGGGGGGTCCAGGGGAGAAAGGGGCGGAGCCTAAAAGGGGACCCTATCTTTTTTTCTCCAAACATAGGCGTTATGGGTATCAAAATTTTTCTCATATTTTGAATAATCCAAAATACACTGTAAAACCTGTTGAAAATCAATTTTTCTGAAAAATCGAAAAATTTTGAAAAATTAAAAAAAAAAATTTTTTTCAAATTTTGGGATCTGATTTCTAGGCATTTTTAAAACATGATATTCAAACTAAACAGTTTATTTGGAGTGTTTTGATACCAATCATGACATGTTTTTGAGCATTTTGAGAATTAGGGTCCGGGGGGTCCAGGGGAGAAAGGGGCGGAGCCTAAAAGAGGACCCTATCTTTTTTTCTCCAAACATAGGCATTATGGGTATCAAAATTTTTCTCATAATCTGAATAATCCAAAAAACACTGTGAAACCTGTTGAAAATCAATTTTTCTGAAAAATCGAAAAATTTTGAAAAATTTTTTTAAAAATTTTTTTTCAAATTTTGGGATCTGATTTCTAGGCATTTTTAAAACGTGATATTCAAACTAAACAGTTTATTTGGAGTGTTTTGATACCAATCATGACACGTTTTGAAGCATTTTGAAAATTAGGGTCCGGGGGGTCCAGGGGAGAAAGGGGCGGAGCCTAAAAGGGGACCCTATCTTTTTTTCTCCAAACATAGGCATTATGGGTATGAAAACTTATCAAATCACGCGTAGAATCCGAATTTCCTATCGACAAAGTGCAAATCTTAACCTATCTCTTATCACTAACACTTTTTGCTTTTTCTTTTTGGAACAGAGCCAACGCTTTCTTACCTTTTTAGTATGATTCAAAGCCTCCTCCTTTGTTGGTAAATGATAGTAAATAGGGACCACAAATCCAATAGCCATCATGTAATTCAAAGCCAGGAATACACACCGCTTGATCCTAGTGCTCAATGATTGCGAATAAGGCCCAAATTTCATGGAATTGTAGCGATTTTCAAAAAACGCTAATATAGACATTCCAGTGATTCCACCGCAAGTTAGAATGAGGAATGCTTGGATTACAGGGGACACATTCAACGTTGAAAGAAGGCCTAGTGGAATGCCACCGGAAAGAGGAAAAAGGGTGTAGGGGATGACGAGGAAGGTGAGAATGATGTCGAGGGAGCAGCTCCTGAAAGATTTGAGGTTTTTGGCAGTTTTTGACTTTGAAAGTCTCAAAAAAGCCCAAAATCTGAAGTTTGGGGATCGATTTTGAAGGGGTTCCCGGTGGTTTTCAGAAGATCCAAGTAGTGTCAAATACAAATCGCAATGTCTTCTTTTGATCCTGATGAAAATCTCAAAAAATCCGAAGAAAATTTTTTTAAATTTTTTCCAACATTGAAAAAAAAAATTTTGAAAAAAAATGCTCAAAAACTGAAGTTTGGGGACCTTTTTTGATAGGTTCCTGACATTTTCCAGAGGTTCCAAGTAGTGAAAAACAGTAATTTCCACCTGAATTGTTGATTTTGATAGGAAACTAACAGATTCTAGAAAAAAAATTTCAAAATTTTTTCCACCAAAAAATTTGAAAAAAATTTTTTTTTGAAAAAAATTTTTTCTTAAAATTTTTCAAAATTTTATACGGTTTGATAGTACCAATTCAGATCAATTGTTAACACTAATTGGATCTTCTGAAAACCACCGGGAACCCCTTCAAATGAGTCCTCAAACATCCAATTTTGGGCTTTTTTGGGAGGTTGAGGGTCCTAAGTTAGAAACCGTTAAAAAATGAAGTGCATTCAGGTTGGGCGCCCAAAACACGTTCCTAGTGTGCCGAAAATCCCTACAAACAAGGTACATACTTGTTATTTTTCAGCTTCAGCCTAGACCAGATTGAAATTGACGTCTAGGTTTTTCTGTACTTCAAGATGAAGTTCTAGATGAAAAAGTTTGGACTGGTACAATTCCTGTTTTTCTCTTGTTTTTTCATGATATTTTTTTGGATCTGTTATGACTGTTATCATCTCTAATCAAGCCTCAAACCTTGCGCTTTGCTTCAAAAACTTTGAGACCAGAAACTCACCAAAAATGCATGACAAACATGCTCATCTTTACCGACAACATTTTCGGTGGCGTATGAAACAGGATGCAATAAGCTCCAACTAAGTGTACAGGCACTTCAAAAGCAGTTAACACATTCATAATAACAGAGAATATAGTCGGGGAACCAAAACCGGAATCGGAGAATTCACACATTCAGAAAAGTTTTGGGGAAAGTGATCCAAAATAGAAATCAGAACGAGATCAAGAACTCAAAATCTTTTTGTTTTGAGTAACAGAGGTGTTTTCAGATGAAGGAACCGAAAACAGAGGCTGAGATGGAAGAGGAAAGCAAAATGGCAAAACGCCAAAATGGAATTACTTTATGTTAGTAGAACCCAGCCGACTTGCCATTTGATTATTTGCGTGAGAATAAGTAATCAGTTGAGCTGAAGTTAGATGGAGACATGTTTTCTTGGACTATGAAGTGTAAACGATGGCGAAATCAGGAGCAATGACGTAGGTTGGATTGACATTGAGTTTTAATCGTTTTGGGCTCTAGATCTGACGTACTTGAGATGAGACCGTACCATTAGAAAGAGCGGCTCTGTTCGGAAAAAAGGGGTCTGAAAAATTGGGAACAACTTGTTTATTGTCAGGAGATAGGTTAAGATTTGCACTTTTTTGATAAACAATTTGGATTCTACACGTGATTTCGTGAGTTTTGATACCCATATTGCCTATGTTTGGAGAAGCAAATGGTAGGGTCCATTATTAGGCTCCGCCCCTTTCTCTCCTGGACCCCCAGGACCCTAAATCTCAAAATGCTTCAAAACATGTCATGATTGGTATCAAAACACTCCGAATAAGCTGCTGAATTCAAATTTCATCAGCTGAGAATGCCTAGAGATCAGATTCCAAACTTTTGAAAAAAAATGTAAAAAAAAATTTTCAACGTTTTCTCGATTTTTAAAAAAAATTGATTTTCAAACGGTTTCACAGTGTTTTTTAGACTAATCAGGGTATGAGAAGAGTTTTGATACCCATATTGCCTATGTTTGGAGAAAAAAATATAGGGTCCTTTTTTAGGCTCCGCCCCTTTATCTCCTGGACCCCCAGGACCCTAAATCTCAAAATGCTTTGAAACATGTCATGATTGGTATCAAAACACGCCAAGTAGTAAAGCTTTATTAAAATATTCTCAATCACTTAATCTTCTTCTTCACCTCCATCACAACATGATCTATCCTTGTTCGAATCCTTCCCATACAATCCTGAATCTTGGCTGAATCCTCGGTTTCCAGTAATTCCAGCAGGGTTTTTCGATCTTCCAGGATCTTTTCCAGGGTGTTTTTGACATTTTTATAGTACTGATTGGTCACGAACATCCAAGCAGGCACAAGTTCCGCCAAATATGCCATGGTTCCAAGGAGATTCTCCACGGACTCCGAGCCATCCAGAACTCCTTTCCTCAACAATTGATGCTCTCGATTCACAGCGCGATTTCTGGTGGTTTCATCGAATCTCACATCCCTAGCTCTTCCACATATTTCCCTTATCCTTTCAGAGATCCTTGGAACATCAGAAATCGGGATATACACCTTGTCAACCGGGAGATACGGAGCTTCTTTGTGCGTCCATTCCAATCGGTAATATCCCTTTTGCATGTACTTCCGGAGAGGAGCTTCTAGGGGGACGTATTTGGGCTTCCAGCAGGTTTTCATCTTCCTGTATCTAACATAGGCCTTGCAAGAGGGACAATAAAGGAATTCAGTTGGAAGGGAGACTGTGAAGATGGCTTTTTGACAGGAGCAGGTGACTTGAAGAAGCGCTTCAGTGTCTTGACTAGATCCCTCGGTTTTGGTTCTCATTTCAAGATCTAAACGTTCCAATTAGATAAGATAGGTTAAAATTGAGTACTTACATTTCAAACTCCATTTTTTCTCCCATTCTTCATACTCTTTGCAAGTCATTGGCCAATGAGGGACACCTTTGCAATAGGGTTCCGAAAAATGAAATTTTCACGGGAAAATCAAGAGTGGTTGAGTTCTGACTGGCACGCAGTTGAAATGAAATTAGTGAAATTCGAAAATGAAGATAGTTGGATTCGGAAGAAATGAAGTTTCATGGAAAGTTGAAGAAAAGTCGGAAAAGTTGAAAAAGTCAAAAGGAGAAAGTCGAGAACGTTGTTTACGTCAAAAAAGTCGAAAAAGTCGAAAGTCGAAATATTCGAAAAACGACGTTTCACGTGAAACTTCAAACGTGGATCGCTCTCTGTCCGTCTCTTCTACTCTCGCTCAGTTTGTGGTGAGTTGGAGTTATTACCTTGCCTTGGCACTTGAGGTATGGTGTCTCCTATCTGGAGCGTGTTTTTGCACCGCGACGACATTCAAAAACGGGCAATGTGCCCATATTGTAAAACCTTCTATAGCTATAAAGCTAATACTTCTGGATTGTGGAATCATCTTGATTCTGTTCATCATTTGGGACGTGATGAGATAGTAAGTTACCGCAAAATATTTCAGAAAACACGGAAATGGTTTCAGAGATCTCTTACCACCACGACTACGGAAACATCAACTATCGAAATGAATCCCTTCCGTCTGCAACAGGCTAGGTAATTTGTAACAATGCCCAGATTTTAATCGAATTGTTGTAGAACCTTCGTCTCGTGTGGTTTATCTTTCGCGACCGTCGAAAACGCCGAGTACAAGAAATTTGTCACAATGCTAAAACCAGATGTCGGTCTCGTGACAGCTGATACTGTAAAGGATGATGTTTCGAAGCTCGAAAAGCATTATAGGAACGTGTTGACTGCTGAACTCAAAAAAGAACAGAACCTGGTGTTACTCGCGGATGGCTGGTCTAACAAAAATGCTACTTATCAATTGTACGCCATTGTGGCAGCCTATCTGACAAAAAAAGGAGATATGAGACAAACGGCAAGCTCAATTTTCAAAACTGTCTATCATTGATGTATTTTTAGCTTGTCGGTGTAGTGGATATCGGATCGGCGACCGCAGAGCAACTGTATGACTGTTTTTCCCAGGAACTGGATAGAAGTGGGCTCAGACTGTCGCAGTTCTCTGTTATGGTTGCTGACGGTGGCTCCAACTTGACTGCACTCGCGGAAAGACTTTCGATTCCCAAGTGAGGCTAAGGTCGCCTTACTTGCTAATTATGCAATCTCAGGATCCATTGCGGTGCTCATGTCATCCATTTGATTGTGGAAGATGCGAATAGGCTGAAGGCAGTTGACAACATTGTTGGCAAGTGCAGAAAGTTGGCTGGCCAGTTGTCTCGCTCTCCAAAGGCTAGGAAGGATTTGAGCAACGCTGCTCTCAAAGCAAACAACAGATCTCCACTTCCTCAAAACTTCTCTGTGACACGTTGGCTCGGTTCTCGTGTTCTTGTTTCTTCTGTCCGGAATCACGTGTGTTGCCGCAAACCCAAAAAATGAGTATATGGCTCTTTTCAGATCGGTTCACTGGCTTCAGTTCCTGCGCTGTCCGGTACTTCCTTTTCGGGATCAGAACAGCTTATGATGAAGTTCTACGTTGATATTACGGAGCCCCTTCATATGACATCGCTGAGAGTATGGAAAGTGATCAATGTGTTTCATTTTTCGAATGTTTCAGTTTGAAAGCCGCAGTAGTCCATCTTCAGAACTGATTCCATATCTCTCCCTGTGCAAAGTGAACATGGATAGCATCACAAGACAGTTTCTCGACGACAAAGAATATGACAAAATTGGCAATTTCGTCAAGTCGGTTTCAAAACGCCTTCTGAGCAACATCCAATACAGGTAGCGAGAAACCTGCCTATACTTGAAGAATCAAGATTTCAGACTCGATTCTTTTCTGAAAAACGAAACAGTCTTGACGGCGATGGTCATGGATCCCCGCTTCGCATTCTCTGAAAATATTGTTGACGCAGAATGTTGGGTTGCCGCTGAAGAGTATATTCTTGGAAAGTTCTCTTCGGATGTTCCGGAAGGAAACCAAGAAGAAGCTCAGCCGGCTCTCAAGAAGACTAAATCCAGTAAATTGTTATCCATGGATGCTATGCTATTGGTCCAACAGTCATCGGTTTCTCTTTTGTCAGACAGAGACGCTGTCAAGGTTTTCTTTTCCCAAAGATCTACGAGAAAACGTTATTTCAGAAAGAACTATTTAGATACAAGACAACGTGTTGCAAAGAACGTCCCGGGTCTCATATTCAGCCCACTTCTTACTGGGAGACGAATAACTCTTCGTTTCCATTGTTGAGTGGTTTTTCGAAAAAGTACCTACAGATTCCAGCCTCCTCGGCATCGACAGAAAGAATTTTTTCGTAGGGTTCTTTTTGTTGAAACCACGTATCTTTTCATTACAGGAAATCCAGTCGAATTGTGGCCAATCGTCTCAGAAACAGACTATCTGCCGAAACTTGTTCCTCTTTGTTGATGGTGCAAGCGTTTATGGGACTTGAACAGTCAGTAGCATCGAAAAACTGTTTTGCAACTAATAATCGCTTTACAGACAAGAAACGACCTCTGCAGCGCCAATCGACGAGTACTCTGATGACGAAACTGATAACGCTAACGGTTCCACTCTCTCTACACTGAAGCCTTCCACATCTATCCACGGAATGGGCGATTATTCTGGATTGTGTCCTCAGGATCTTTCGGACTTTGACCCAGACGATTAAACATCATTGGTTACTTCAATCAACTAATTATTGGAACGTCGATCAACTTTATCAACCTTTTCGACTTCTCGTGATTTCAACTTGTTTATTTCTAGTCTCATGGTCGATTTTTGACCATTCCGACTCTTTACTTGACGTTCATTTCCAACTCTATTGTGTTTCTAATCATTAGGCAAGTGTCAAAATAAACATTGTATAAAACGTGACTTTTCGTTTTTCCGGAAAAGTTAGTCAAAAGTTGCTTCACGTGTTGTTCATTCGGAACCCTACTTTGCAAGAGGTACACCAAGAGTATCCACATGGACAGGTTTTTGTTGAAGCTTGCTGGGATCCAACTAATGAAACAGAGGGGAATTGAAGAGTAGATTTGCAAGAAGGACACTTTTCTAGGTCAGATGCGAAAGGAGATTCGTCAAATTCAGATTCCAGAAGACGTTGTTGAGCCAATAGCTGAAACAACAAAAAAAAGTTGTAGTGATAAGAGATAGGTTAAGAATTGAACTTTGTTGATAAGAAATTTGAATTCCACAAGTAATTTGGTAAGTTTTGATACCCATATTGCCTAGGTTTCGACAAAAAAAGATAGGGTCCCCTTTTAGGCTCCGCCCCTTTCTCCCCTGGACCCCCTAGGACCCTAATTTTCAAAATGCTTCAAAATATGTCATGATTGGTATCAAAACACTTCAAATGAACTGTTTAATCCAAAAATCACGAGTTGGAAATGCCTGGAAATCAGCTTCCAAAGTTTTGAAAAAAATGAAAAAAAAAATTTCTCAAAAATTTTTTTCGATTTTGCAGAAAAATTGATTTTCAAAAGGTTTCAGAGTGTTTTTTGGATTATTCCGGTTATGAGAAAAATTTTGATACCCTTATTGCCTATATTTGGAAAAAAAAAGATAGGGTCCATTTTTAGGCTCCGCCCCTTTTTCCCTGGACCCCAAGGACCCTAATTTTCAAATTTTCAAAATGCTCCAAAACATGTCATGATTGGTATCAAAACATTTCAAATGAACTGCTGAGTTCGAATTTTATAATTTCACTCACCCTAACATACGCATTGACCACTGGCATTGGAACAAAGACTGGTAGGTACTCCAGTTCATCTGCTGTTTCCGTCTTGAGATCGATTGGAATCCTTCTGGCTTGCAGCTTCTTGTATAACTCGTCCCGTAGACACTCTGTACACTTGGTCTTCGCCTCATCAGTGATTACAAACAGCTCATGAGAAGTTTTCAAGCGGCTGCAAATCCCGCAAGAGTCGTGGGCTTCGGGTAGTATGGTTATGGCTTTCTTCTGGGTGTTGGACGTTTTTAGAGAGTTGCAAAGGGTCTTCCACTCTAACAAAACACCCCAGGTGCTTAGCTCTCTTGAATTTGCCCATGTAGAATAAAAATTTTTGTTTGGCCAGGACATGTTGATCATTTGGGCGGCCCATTCCGAAGTGTCATTTATCATTTGAGAAAAGGACTTTTGTTTGTAAAAAGCAGAGGAGTATTTCATTGTGTTGACAACTTTCCGATTCATCCATAACCCCGATGTAATGATTTTGACGACTTCCAGTAAAGATTGAGATTTCGAAACTTGTTTCCGAAGGAAATTTGCACCACGTTGAGATGGACAACTAGCGATTGTGGAGTTGACAAGAAGGCTCAAGTGCTTGCTGTGCTTGCCTTTCAGATGCGTTATTACTATCACTGTAGTAATCTCTCCATCCCTAGATCCTCCATCCAATTGACACCACTCCGAAGCATCTATCAGATACTGATTTGGTCGGAGATCCTTGACTTTTAGCCCTTTTTCCTGCTCCAGGAACTTGAGCTCTTGATAGAAATTGAAAGGGTCTGGTATGTTTTGAAGAACAACATCGGTTTCTTGGAAGGTGAAGCCTTCAGAGTACAAGATGTGGTGGGTGTTGAGGAGGTTGGAGAACTCATGGAGAGGGGTTTGGGGCTCTTTTTCGATCGGATCAAGATCCTTGATCATTGTAAACTTTGAGATCTTCTTCTCTGACTTCGAGGATTTTGAGGGGACCATGAAATCCAGGAGATCCAGATCTTTTGGGGCTCTTTTTGGATCCTCAACCTCATAATCCAAAAGGATGGTTTCTTGGAAGGTGAAGCCCTCAGATTCCAGAATACTGGGTTGAAGCTCTCTAGAAGACTGAGGAGTTGGCTTCTCTAACTTCCCTGGAACCAATGATTCGTCCTCTTCCTCATCCCAGAAATCGTCGTAATCCTCATCATCATACACCTCCATGTCAAACTTCTGATTCCTCCGATGCTTCCCTGACTTGTAGATCACACTATCCTTGAACATCTTCCCTCCAACTGCATCCATACTTCGATGTGTCTTGTAGATGTTATAGGACACCGTGGGCTTCTCGTCTTCCTCTTCTTGTTGTTCTTCATCTTTTTTCAAGATTCTTGAATTCGCCTTCTTACTCAATTCCCGACTCTTTGGTAGGAAGTACGTGTAGTCTTGACCTTTTCCTGATGACTTGGCGGTCCTGATTTCAAATACTCCAAACTCATCTTCAGGGGACAGTTGTCTGCTGGTTACTGAGAAAGTGGACTTATCCAAAAGATTCTTCTGCACCACTTCTGCATTGACATCTTCTGACACGGATCCAAGAAGAGTGACATTGTCGGCGTCCCTCCACCGATTCTTCTTATCCATTGAGTAAACGACATTGAGCTCTAAGCCGTCTTTACTGGAGGCATTGAGTTTAGCGGTGGATTTCTAAAAAGGAAGACTGATACTGATTAGAAGATAACTGGCTTACCTTGCTCAAATATCCTGATCCCGGAGATCTAACAGTCTTCTCAATGAAAGTCCTGCCTTTCACTGAATCATAGCATCGTTCCTTTCCTCTATGATGCTCCTTTCCAAGCCACCTCCGCTCTCCACGTGGCTTTTCGAAAAGCTCTCGGTTTTCATCGATATCAATAGAATATGACATGATTATAGTGGTAACTGAAATTCGGGTATTTTGAAAAGAAACAGAAGCAGAAAAAAGAAGAGGAACTGCTTTTCAAAACCCCAAGTAACCCTTCTTATAAGAGAACAAGGCAAATTCGTAGTTTGTGCTGTGGCGAGGCGAGGCGCTTGCGCCGAATTTCGCAATACTTCATCACGTTTTGCTTGGTTTCCAGGGGGTTATTAGTAACGTGTTCTTTGGTGAGTTGAGTCACTGGAAAACAGAGCAAAGGTTTATTCACATTGTCAGACTCAAAATCAAAAGAAACAGAGATTACAGCTTCATCTTCTCCTCCACCGCCTTTACAACTGCATCAATCCCTTCTCTGATCTTCTCTAACCGTTTTTTATCAGCTTCCGAGTCTCTCCTCTCCAATGCATTCCAATTCTTCATGATCCCATCCAACTCCTTCTTGATCTCCGGCTCTTCCCGTCCCGTCTCGAACATCCACGCAGTCACCATCTCCACCAAGTAGGCAGCTGTTACTAGAACCTTTTGCACTGGCTGTGAATGATTAGAAGTGATCACATTGAATCTCAGATCCCTCGCTTCTTCACAAACAACTTTAATGATTCCTGGGATGTTTCTGATCTTTGTGTAGATCACAAAGTATGGACGCCATTCGTTGCAGCTGTCTGGGTTAATGTTCTTATATTTTTGATCTACATAGTTTGGGGCCTTCGGCTCATAGTAATGGTCGAGGCAACAATAGTCCGTTATGAATGGGTTTCGACATTTCTGGCAACACGGCCAATAGAACGGTAGTGTGCTATTAGTTATCACATTTTCACAGCGACATTTGAACTGCGCCAAGGTGGTAGGCTCAAAACACTTATTCCCATAAAGCAATAGAGAATCTGAAACTTGAAATTATGAAAGGGATACAGTCATGACACGACTTACGGGATATTAGACACTTGTCCTCCCACTTTTCATAATCCTCACAGTTCATTGGCCAATGAGGGACTCGGTCGCAGTGTCTACACCAAAAGTGGCCACACGGACAGGAGAGGTTTTGGATCTGGATTGTTGAGAATCCCTTTGGGAAATGAAGGATGAAATTGCATCTGGGACACTTTCCCAAGGCTCCTGAGATTCTCAAATCCTTGTGTTCCTTGTAGACCATCT
This sequence comes from Caenorhabditis panamensis, assembly GCA_900883565.2. Taxonomy (NCBI): domain Eukaryota; kingdom Metazoa; phylum Nematoda; class Chromadorea; order Rhabditida; family Rhabditidae; genus Caenorhabditis; species Caenorhabditis panamensis. The sequence continues at coordinate 330,863 of LR537568.1, forward strand.
CAACTTGAACTTTGAAATCAGGAACCTAGATTAACACTTACCCAAACATAATGGAAAATTACAGTGAGTGGAAGGAAAGTTGGCAGGTTTTCGTGTTGATTATTAATCTTCAGGTTGATAGGGAATCTCCTAGCATTGAACTCTTTGTAGAACTCTTCTCTCAGGCATATGGTACACTTGATTCCATTTCCAGAAGTTAGAAAAAGCTCATGAGGTTTTCGCGTCTTATTGCAGATGTCACATGTCTCCGCTCTATCGGATCCCTCTGTCTTTCGTGAGTTTTCAGATTCCTTGACCTTGTTGCAAGTATCCTCCCACTTGATCGCCATTCCAGTTGTACTTAGCTCTTTGGAATTCGTCCATTCAGAATGCAACAGTTCCGTTTCCACCAGCTCCCCTAGCATCTTTGAGTAGGGCTTAATATTTGGGAGTGTGAGCCGCCAGTAATATTTGGGAGTGGAAGCCGCGAGCTCCATTGCTCTAAAAGTTATAGATTAGGATCCTTTATGAAAAAGTGGAAAAAACTCACTCTGTTATCCTTCGATTCTTCTTCAGGCCATCCGTGATAGTTTCAATCAAGTGTACGATAGAAGAGCACTTGGAGATCTGGTGCTTCAGAAAAAGACCACCACGCTCAGCAGGATAGCATGGAATTGTGGAGTTGACGAGTACATGGAATTTCATCCCTTTCAAATGAGTGATTACAATCACTGTATTCGTCTCCCCATCCTTCGATGCTTCATCCGGTTGACACCACTTTGATACATCCATCAGGTACTGATTGGGGCGAAGATTCTTGATCTTCAAGGCTTCAGAATACTCATTCTCCAAAAGCTCCATTTCCTTCTTGAAAATGAAGTTGTCTTTCAGTTTGAACAGAAAAAGAGTGATTTCTTGGAAAGTGAAACCTTCAGATTCCAGGACACTGGGTTGAAGCTCTTGAGATGATTTGGAAGTACTCTTTGACTTCTGAGGCTTCACTGGAGAAAAGATTTCATTCTCTTCCTCACCCCAGAAATCGTCGTAATCCTCCTCATCATACACTTCCATGTCGAACTTCTTATTCCCCCGTTGCTTCCCTGACTTGGAGACCCCCTTTGCCTTCGACATCTGTCCACCAACCTCCTCTTCATAATACTCATCTTCCGAATCATCGTAGTCAACTTTTTGATTCCTTCGATGCTTCCCTGACTTGTAGATCACATTATCTTTGAACATCTGTCCTCCAACAGCTTGCATACTTCGATGTATCTTGTAGATGTTATAGGACACCATGGGCTTCTCCTCCCTCTCTTCTTCCACCTTCATCATCTTTGCATTCGCCTTCTTACTCAATTCCCGACTCTTTGGTAGGAAGTTCGTGTAGTCTTGACCTTTGCCTGAGGACTTGGCTGTCCGTATTCCAAATACTACAGACTCATTTTCAGGGGACAAATGTCTACTGGTGACTGAGAACGTGGACTTGTTGAGAAGATTCTTTTGAATCACTTCTGCGTTCACATATTCTGACACAGATCCAAGAAGAGTGACATTATCGGAGTCCCTCCACCGATTCTTCTTATCCATCGAGTAAACGACATTGAGCTCTAAGCCGTCTTTACTGGAGGCATTGAGTATAGCATTGACTTTCTGAAAATGATCAGATAACAATAAGAAACTGATGCTTTTCTTACCTTGCTCAATGGTCCCTGAGACCTGACAGTCTTCTCAATGAAAGTCCTGTCTTTCACCGAATCAAAGCATCGCTCCTTTCCTCTATGATGCTCCTTTCCAAGCCACCTCCGCTCTCCACGTGGCTTTTTGAAAAGCTCTTGGTTTTCATCAATATCAACAGAATATGACATGATTATAGTGGTAACTGAAATTTGATCAATTTGAAGGGAGAAAATAACAGAATGGGAAACAGCAAACAACAGTAACGTAAAAAACGAGAGAAAATGAGAATTGACAAACAAGACACACTACACACACGATCTTCTCTACTCCTTTTATATCCCTTTTCTACCCATGTTCTCATTGTGACCACTTGCGTCGAATTGCGCAACACAACATGTTTTCTACGAAGATGAGTAACTATTAGGAATGAGATAAGATCAGCGTTTATTGGGGACTTGCTTCCGCTTTGCGATCCGCTTTTTTAGAAAATCTCAGTAGAAAATTGATTTTGTCATGGAGATCTTTCTTTATTAACAAAAACAACAAAACAAAACAACAAAAATCAACACTCTCTCTCCAAAACCGGCCAATCCTCAAAAACCTTCGGGGTCTCCTTGAACAAAATCTTCAACTTTCCATCTTTATCAACAACATCCAATACTTCTTGTCGATCAAGCAAAACCAAACTCTTCCCACGAATCGGAACCCCCGATATCTCCTCTTTTCGCATCAGTTCCACCACAAAAACGTCCTTTGTCATATCCAACAAACTTCTCGGGAACAGAATGGGGACTTTCAGATGACGAAAGAGTTCACTATCCTTCTCTAGATGCTTTCCCAACTTGTATTCTTTCCCTTCAGAATCATAGAAGACTGCAGGTTCAAAGCGGAAGTAAGGAAGAAGAGAAGCAGTGGTGACAGTGAGTTGGTTTATGGGTCTGGCTGGAGGAATTGGGCGGGTCTGGGAGTGGACGGTTTGTTGGTGGTAGGTGAGGGTTTGTGGGTTGAAGAACACGGCTTCTGAAAGGAAAAATGACTGAAATCGCAAAACTAAAAACTCACTGCATTCTGGACAAGTAACATGGACCGTATCGCTTGTATCAATCCTTCCATATCCGTATGAGATCGGCACCACCTCTTTCTTCATCGAAGATCGCTTCTTATCTAGATCCGCCAAAAACTGCTCGATATACCGCAGATTTTCCCTCTTTTTCAGCCCAAAAAGCTCTGTCCATCTTCCCTTGGCTTCCTCCACCACTTCTTGCAACTGTTCCATGCTCATTCGTTTCAGTTTCTTCAAATCGGGCACCTCGACTTTCATCGCTCGACAACTCGTTCTCAAATGTGACACCAAGACTCTGCTCTCCTTGAATCGCGTCATACAAAGCTCACATTTCACTGGTCTCTCTTCAGATTCCACTGGATGCATTAGACTGGTATGCCGGATCTTTCGACCGTATGAGGAGAACTTGGTCTTGACCACACATTGTCCACATGAGAAAAACGAGCGAGTTTGCGATCCGATTGCCCATTTTTCCTTGAAGTTAGTGGTGTCTGGAGGGTTGACGGGAGCGGTGAAGTTGGGGGATTCCTCTTTCTCTGATGCTCTACTTGGTCCTGGACCTTTCTGATCTTTTGGATCATTCGCCTCTTCTTCCAAATCCTCTTCCGGAAAGTTTCCAGGTGGTCCTATACTTGTTTCTGCTCTTCTCACTACATCTCCAACTAGATCTTTCAACTGGGTGTTTGACATTTCCCGGGTGCCCTCTGGGATGTTTGCAAGGACTTCTGAGCATTTGAGACGCCAGTGTTGAAACAAGGACTTTTTGAATCTGAAAATGGCACCATTCATGTATTCTATCGTCAACTCGACTTCACAGCCATTTTGGACTTGATGCGGATTTCTGTGGAAGTTTTCGATCTTGAGGATTTTGAAAAAACGGGAAAAGTGCTGGTTCTAGAGGTCACCGCTTCAAATGAAAGGGACAATTTGCTATTGAAATTGCCGGTTTTCTACCCGAATTTGACGCTTTTTGAGGATGGAAAGTTGTTGGAACCGTTGGCTCAAGAGGACTTCGGAACAAAGAAAACGAAGTCGGTTTTTTGCCGTTTTCTTGTTTCTGGTCCAATTTTCTCGAATTTTCTTGTTAAAAACGGACAGAAAATATGATTTGGAACCTAGAAAGAATCAATTCGACCAGAATCATCGAGTTTTTCATAGCAAACTTTCAGATTTCGTGTTTTTGACAAAACAGTGAAAAATGGGTTTTGTTAAAATTCGCAATGAAAAACTAATTTATTTTGGTCAAATCATGTATCATACTGTTTCAAATCCTCTTCTTTATCCGATTTTGACACAAAAAACGGATAAAATCGGTCGAGAATCGAGAAAACACAGATTTCGTGGTGAGACCCGCCGAGTAGCAGGACCGCGGTATTAGAGTTTTTGGATTGTTCCCAGTAAAATTTGATCTTTTTTGAGCAATCAACACTAAATTTCACATAAAAAACACTCACTTGAACCCGAATCCACAAACATCACACAGAAACGGAACAGCGGAAGAGTTCCTGATTCTTTCCCCGGCACTTTGCATTCTCATGTGAACTCTGTAGTGATTTTTGACAGCCCCGCTTGGCAAATTGAGGGAGCAGTAGACGCAACTGGTTAGTGATAGGGGTTTCTTAAAGTATTTTGTTTGAAACTTCAAAAAAAAAGTGAAAAAATTTACCAAATCCACAGCTCCCGAAGTGCTGGGAGCATGCTCTTCCTTCATGGACAATTTGCTGAGGGTATGTCGAAAAGCGGCTTCTTGTAGGGCGTCTGAGGACATTTCCTGAAGGAACACAACTATTTTGAAGTGTTTTTGAACAAAACTAACCCTCAATTCCTCGCCTTCAAAGATCTGCTTCATTTCAGGACATGCCTTCCGCCAATGAGTCGTCAATGCGTCCAATCGATTTACCAGTGTGTCGCATAACGCGCACAACCAGTCGCCTGTGATCTAAAAAACCATTTTATTCGATGGATTTCTTAATTTTTCAAATACAAACTAACCATATGAGTTTCCAAATGTCGATCCAATCTAGATTTGTACTGAAAAGGTGCGTTACACGCTTGGCATTGGTATTTTGCGGCCATTTTACATTTGAATGCGGGGAAAAAAGGGGGGAAGGGGATAGAGAGGGTAGAGAGGGTTGTGTATTGAACAAGTTAGAGCGGGTGGCCGAGAAAAACTCGGCCACGCGGAGAATTAGGCCATATCGCCGAAAATCAGGTAAACAAGATTTCAACTCAAATTTTGAGGGTTTCATTGATAAAATTGAAATATTGCGTTGAATTTTGCAGTTGAAATGTTTGAAATTTCCATATTCCGTTCGAAATTTACGAAAAATCATCAAAAATTGACGAAAAAACCCAAAAAAATTGAAAAAAACTTTTTCAAAAAATTTTTTTTCAAACTTTTTTTTTCTCAATTTCCGGTGAGTTCCCAACAACTATGGATTTTTATCACTTGTCTTATTGACTCTTCTTATCATTCTCTCCCTATTTTGATGAGTAATTTTCCACTTTTTGACCATCAACTCATTTTACAGGTAATGGCTGGCAGTGGTGGTGGCAAGATGCTTATTTTTCTTCTTATTGGATTTTTCGGGATATGGTGAGTGTTTTTTTCATTTCAACAGGTTGGAAAAACAAAATTTTCATCATAATTCGTCAGAAAAATGAGAAAAAATTTTTTGAAAAAAAAAATTTTTTTTGGATGAAATTTTTTTTTCAAATTTTTGAAAATTTCAGCCTTGCCGAATCAAATCCCAATCTACTAGAGCTTGCAAACAACCAATCAAACCCTATAAAAACCCAACCACTCCCCAAAAAATCGTCAAATCAAACCCTCAAAAACGGAATCGTTCATGTTTTCTATCGTCAACTCGACTTTACCGCCACTTTGGACTTGATGCGGATTTCTGTGGAACTTCTGGATCTCGAGGATTTTGAGAAAACGGGAAAGGCGCCGGTTCTAGAGGTCACTGCTTCAAATGGAAGGGACAATTTGCTATTGAAACTGCCGGTTTTCTACCCGAATTTGACGCTTTTTGAGGATGGAAAGTTATTGGAACCTTTGGCTCAAGAGGACTTTGGACCAAGGAAAAAAGGGAAGAATAGTGAGTTTTTTTGTGTTTTTTACACGAATCGATAGATCTAAACGTGCTGAGCAACATTGCTGTTGAAAATTTTTGCTGAATACGCCTCCTAAGGGTCGTTTTGGGCTTTCAAAGACTTTGAGTCAAAATCCTGAAAAATCCTAAAATCAGAAGTTTGAGAACCGATTTAGATTGGTTCCTGGCCTTTTCCAATAGTTTTAAATAATGCAATAGGTAGATTTAAACATAATTCATCAATCCTGAACAGAATCTGAAAACATTCAAAAAAAAATTTTTTTCAAAAAATTTTTCAGATTTGAAAATTTTTCGAAAATTTTTTTTTTCTGAAAAATTTTCAATTCTGTTCATGATTAATAGTAGGCGTTTAGATATGTCTATTGCACTGTTTAGAACCTTTGGGGAAGACCAGAAACCTATCTAAATCGGTCCTCAAACTCTGGATTTTGGGATTTTTCGAGAGAGAATGTTCTATGTTCAGAAGCCAACACCACGCTCACACAAAACCTCATCATCACCGTGCAATCCCGCCTCCACATGGATGTTCGCTACAAAATCCAACTAAAGTCTTTGGATCGTTCCCAATACAACCTAATCTTTAAAAAAGACGAGGACACGAAGGTTTTGACAAATCAACATTTGACATTTGTAAAACCCATCGGTTTCTTCCTAAACAGTCAAGAGCAGAACGTTAAGGAGTTCCATCTAACTGTTACTAGTGAAGATGACATTTGCGGAATGTTGGTGACGGTTCCAGCTGAAGAATCGTTATATGATCGGAGAATCGATGCACATGAAATTGACAATCGTCGATCCATGACGTTTACCCGTCGCGCTGATGTCTTTTTCTCGGAAACCGAGATTCAAAAGTTTCGAAACTTTCGTTTCTTCGCTTTCATCAACCCAGATGACACCGCTTGCAGTTCCAATTTCTCAAGAAAGTCGTTGAATTCACAGAAAAAGATCACCTTTGAGTTTTCTCGAACAACACATGGATCTTCGTACTTTCTACCGGTTTCTGCAATGATTTTCTATTTCTTGCTACCTGGAATGTTGTATTTCCCGATTCTAGCGTTGAAGACATTGCGGAATCATCAGGAAGCGTTGTTGGCGAATCGGGAAGAGCAAGAACATCAAAATCGGTCACTGGAAGGATCCCCTCAAAGACAGAGAACAGAAAGTTCAGAGGCTCCATTGAATCCTACGTCGTCTTTGGAGGGTTCACTAGACATTTCTGGTAAGTTCCCCACAACTTTCTTGCAATTTCAGTCATGCGCCTTTGAACCCGGGGGTACTGTAGTTTCGTCGATTTTTCTATGATTTTATCGTTTTTCTTGGTGATTTCTCCGGGAAATTGTTTGAAAAACAAGATTTTTCAGTTACTGAAATTGATAAACGATAGTGTAAGTCGAAATCCCGCTGAAAATTTGCTTGAAAATCGATGGAAATCAAAAAAAATGCCGCCAAGCTTTCAAACGATTTCAGTCATGCGCCTTTGAAGTGGGGGATACGGTAGTTTCGTTGATTTTTCGATGATTTTATCGTTTTCTTGGTGATTTCTCCGAGGAATTGGTAGCGAAACGAAATTTTTTGATTACTAATGTTGAAAAACAACAATGTACGTCGAAATTTCGCTGGAAATTTGCCGATAAAACGAAAAAATCGACGAAAGTTTGGCGGGCGCTCTTTGCATTTCAAAAAAACTCAATTCTTCCTTTTCAGACGCTTCCGAACCCCGAGAACCTGTCGAAATCCACATCCCAACATCCGATTCCCTTTCCCTCCACGGCGAAATGCTCCGCTACCCCATCGCCATCATTCTCCCTGTTCTAATGCACACCGCTCTCGAGTATCACAAGTTTACCACTTCCTCCATGGCAAACCTCGATGAGATGTGCTTTCATAATCACGCCTGCGCCAGACCTCTAGGAGAGCTCCGCGCCTTCAACAATGTCATTAGCAACTTGGGATACGCAATGTACGGTCTGCTGTTTGTTGGGGTCACATTTGCGAGAAGGAGAAGGATTCTGGAGCATAAGGGGTCCGGAACTTTTGAGTGCACTCTTCTAGATGTTACTGTTGGAGTGTTCATGGTTATGCAAGCCTTGGCGAGTGCGGCATATCACATTTGTCCGAGTGATGTCGCTTTTCAGTTTGGTTAGTTAGTTTTCCTGTTATCCTAGAGAGATCTAGGCCCTCTAATGTCAAAATTTCAGACACCCCATGCATCCAAGTGATCTGCGGGCTTCTTATCCTTCGCCAATGGCTTGTCCGCCTTGAATCTCCATCTGCCGCCTATTCAAACATCCTGTTGGTTGCAGTAGTCTCGCTGAACTTTTTGATGTCTGCTCTCTCCACCAACACCTCTGTTAGATACTACATCGCCGTACTTCACATGTTGACAATCTCGATTTTCTGCTTGGCAAAACGAGTTCAACTCGCTAGATCTGGAGTGACATCTCACAAAAAGGCCGGGAACATCTTCACTGCCAGTTTTCTCACCCTTAACGTGATTCTGATGCTTCTCTACACCACGACATCCCTGATCCATCTCAATCAAATCTCTACCTACTGCTTCATTGCCAACTGCATTTTGTACCTGCTCTACTACACTGCAATGAAAGTCCTGCATCAAGAGAAGATCTCCCAGGTGGCTAGGGTCTGTGGTGGACTTTCCGTGCTCTTTTGGATCTCTGCTGCTTTGTTTTTCTTCCAAGATGACACAGACTGGACCAAGACTGCTGCTGCTAGTAGAGCCCTTAACAAACCGTGTCTTTTGCTCAACTTTTTTGGCTCCCATGATCTCTGGCATATCTTTGGAGCATCTGCTGGACTCTTTACTTTTCTTTATGTCTCTTTTGTTGACGATGATCTCTTGAACACCCCTAAACACTCTGTACACTTGTTTTGAGTTTCATTCAGTTTCATGAAGGTTAATGTCCCTTTGTGCCATTTTCATTTCCGTGTTTGCCCTGTGGCTTTCACTTGTTCTTTCCCTTCTTTCCCGATCAAAAAGTGATCAAACAAGAGGTGATGGGTTCTTTCCCCTCCCCCATCTGTCTCCAACATGTGGCTCGTGTCAAGGGGTCCTTGGACACTCTCATTCTTCTGCACCTTTTGTTCCGGACCAGAAACACTGAACCACTTGAGAGGTCCAGTGAGAGGTCCAGCCTTGAGACTTGCAAGGTTCCTAGTTGTTCCTAGTTGGTTTGGAAGGTTTTGTAAACGATGTGGATCCTTTCTTTTATCTTTTTTACTATTCTACTCCCAGTTTCCCGAACTTCCTCTGAAAATGGCATTCGACTCATGACCTTCAACATTTGGAATTCTGGAGCTAATGTCGAGAATGGACAGCAAAAAATAGCAAAGCATATTTTGATGGTTAATCCTGATATTGTGGCTTTACAGGTTAGTACAATGATCTTTTCAAAGCGCGCCGCCAAACTTTCATGCGTTTTCAGTCATGCGCCTTTAAACCCGGGGATACTGTAGTTTCGTCGACTTTTCGATGATTTTATCGTTTTTTTCGGCGAATTTTTAGCGAAATTTCGACTATTATTGGCGTTTATCATTATGAGTAATTGAAACAGTTTCGTTTCTTTCAATTTCCCAGAGAAATCGCGTCAAAAAACAATGAAAACGGCGAAAAATCTTTCATGCGATTTCAGTCATGCGCCTTTAAACCCGGGGATACTGTAGTTTCGTCAATTTTTCGATGATTTTATCATTTTTTCATGCGATTTCTCCGGGAAATTGATACAAAAAACAAATGTTTTAGCTAGTAACATTGCTAAACAACATTTTAAGACAAAATTCCAATAAAACTTCGTCGAAAAAACGACAAAAATCATTGAAAATCGAGGGCGCCGCCGACGAAACTACAGTACCCCAACTCAAAGGCGCATGTCTGAAATCGCATGAAAGTTTGGCGGTGCGCTCTGTACTGTTGTTTAGCAAAAAACGCATTTGAAACTAGGAATATGAAACTTTTCTGAACTTCAGGAAGTCTACACCAATGTAACTCGCAACCTTACCCTAATGCTTGGTCACCCGTGGGTTGCAGTTGAACGAAACCATTCCGAATACCCTGACACTGCAATTCTCACCCGTCACGTCGTGGTCCCTCACACCAATATCTCCACTTCTGGAGGTGTTGGAGTCAAAATCATGCTCAGAAACGGGTACATGGTCCATTTATGGGCTCTCCACTTGGATTATACCTCTTATGGACCATATGCAGCCAACAATAAGTTGGTTAGCAAATTGGAGCAGATTCTGGCTGGCGAGAACATTGGCAGAGGACCTCAGATCTATGAGATTTTGGACCTTCCGATTATGAAAAAGTGGATGGAGAAAGTAGAAGATGTTCCGATTTTTATCGCGGGAGACTTCAATGGACCATCACATCTAGATTGGACTGAACGAACCAGAAAGATTCATGGAGATTGGGTGGTTCGGTGGCCTGCAACCAAGGAATTGGAGGATCGTGGATTTGTGGACACTTTTAGGGAGATATATCCAAATGTCATAGCGAATCCAGGCTTCACTTGGTCGACGGTGAACAAGTTCAATCCAGAGTGGAACTTTACGATTCCGGAGCCACAGGATAGGATTGATTTCTTGTTTTATAAAGGTGGGGATAAAACGTGAACATGATTAACAAATAGTTTAAATTTAGCTGAACAAGTTTGTAGTTGACTCTTTTTCGATATCTTTATTGGTTTTTGAGTTATAAGCCTTCAAAGTAATACGGTCATGCGGCGGGTCTGGCAACGAAGTAGGTTTTTTGGTGTTTTCTTGTTTCTGGTCTAATTTTCTTTAATTTTCTTGTCGAAAACGGAAAGAAAATGAAATTTGAAACCTAGAAATAGACACTTTGATCAAAATTGTCAAGTTTTTCATTGCAAATTTTCAGATTTTGTGTCTTTGACGAAAAAATGAAAAACGGGTTTTGTAAAAATTCGCAATGAAAAACTAACTAGTTTTGGTCAAATTAGGTATATTTATGTTTCAAATCTTTTTTTCTATCTGATTTTAACACAAAAAACCAGAAAAATCGGTCCTGAATCGAGAAAACACCAAAAAACGGAAATCGTTGCGAGATCCGCCGAGTGCCACTTCTCGTTAGATAGCGAAAAACGTTCAACTAAAAACTTGTTCTCCATGTTTTTTCTACCTAAAAACATTATTTTCACATTAATTTTCATGTTCCAGGCCCCGTAGTCCCCTACCAAATCCTGACATACAGTGGATGTGAGAAACCCCAACGAATCCCGTTCCATCAGCACAACGACTACCCTTCTGATCATTTTGCAGTGTTTGCCGACTACACTTTTATGTGAAAATGTACCTAAATGTCCTCAGATTCTCCGAAAACAGTCAAAAAAAGAGAATAAACATCAACAATAAAACATTTCGCGTGTGTGTTTCGGACAATTACAGCCTAAGAAGATGGCTGCCTGTATTGGTCAAATACCCAGCATTTTCGGGGTATTAGTTTTCGGCGAATGTGAATTGCACGTCGCCTAAATCATCTGATTCACGTAGCATTCAGAATCCCTATTCTCGATTCCCGATTCACAGAAATTCCCGAAGCGAGGTCAACAATTGGCATGGTCACCGGGGCATGACTCCCCGGTAATCATGGCAGATCAGGCGACCCCTCGGAAACGTATAAAAATGGATGGACAAGGTCGTCACGGGGCATTTTTCAGGTGTTTACTTCCAGATTTGTGAATTTTTCAGTGAAAATGTCTCGATTCTCTTCCGTTTTTTGGATTTTCCTCGTTGCACTTTTGGTGGTTGATTTGGCGATGGGAGCTGGAGAAAGCAGAAAGAAGGGGTCGAACACTATGTGAGTCTTGTTGTTTTTCAGTTCGAATCCGAGCGCGCCGCCAAACTTTCATGCGATTTCAGTCATGCGCCTTTAAAGTCGGGGTACTGTAGTTTCGTCGGCGGTGCCCTCGATTTTTCGATGATTTTAGCGTTTTTCCCGCAAATTTTCAGCGGAATTTTGGATTTCATTGTTGTTTTTTAATGTGAGTAACTAAAGCATTTCATTTTTCTAACAATTTCCTGAAGAAATCACCGAAAAAAAGTATAAAAACGGCGAAAAATCGCGCCAAACTTTCATGCGATTTCAGGCATGCGCCTTTAAAGTCGGGGTACTGTAGTTTCGTCGATTTTTCGAGCATTTTATCGATTTTCTTGATGATTTCTACGAAAAGTGTTAGCGAAATGGAATGTTTTAGTTACTCTTATCGCATAACAACGATGTTTTTCGAAATCCCGCGGAAAATTCGACGAAAAAACGAGAAAATCGTTGAAAAACCGACGAAAGTTTGGCGGCGCGCTGCGGAGCGTCCTTCGTAGTTTTTCATGTTTTCTTTCAGAATCCGTCAAAAACGCCAATACCTCGGCTACTATGGTGGTGGAATGGGTATGGGATACCCGTACTCTTACGGCTATGGTGGATACAATCCCTACATGATGTACCGCCCGTATCCATTGTACGGAATGCCGTATTACAGACCATATGGAGGATTTTGGGGGAAATAAATGTTGATTGTTCGATCAAAGATACTTCCTAAAAGTTGAATAAACCATTTTTTCTTGATGAAGCAAGTTGTCAAAAGTGATATAAAGTGTTCCCCAAGATACATTAGAGTCTGAATCACACCTCAACATTGCGAAATAGCAAACAACAGATTGCCGAGAGACGCAGAGAATGGAAGACGAGATGCAGACAGTGTAGGGCAGTGTTGTGCAATACTACACAAGTGTAGAGAACACTGGGAGAGAGGTATATAAGGCATGGATTGGAATTAGATAGAGAGAGAGAAATCGACAATTTCGCTTCATTGTTTCCCCGGGTTACCGTGGTTTGTGCTGTGCATGACATTTGACGTTGACTTGGTTTTCTGGTGTTTGCTCTCCATTTTCCTCACTTTTTCTGCTCCGGTTTTGCATTCTACACTGATATCGATCTTTTCAGTTCCTTCGAACTCAGAAGTTTCAATCTCCTTCAAAATATCGTCTTCCCTTGAAACATCGACTACGAATCAAGAGGGAAACATGTCGGGATTTGAAGAACCCGAACATCTATTCGAAAAGCCACGTGGAGAACGAAGATGGCTTGGAAAGGAGCATCATAAAGGAAAACAACAGCTTTTTGATTCAGTGAAAGACCGGACTTTTATTGAGAAGAAGGTTAGCTCGCAGGAGCGAATGAGCAAGGTAAGCAATTTGTTGTTTTCTCCTCGTAATTTCATGTTTCCAGAAAGCAACAGCCAAACTCAATGACTCTACTAAAGACGGCTTAGAGCTCAATGTCGTTTACTCGATGGATAAGAAGAATCGGTGGAGGGACGCCGACAATGTCACTCTTCTTGGATCCGCTCCAGAAGATGTCAATGCAGAAGTTGTCCAAAAGAATGCTCTAGAGCATTGTGGTTTTTGGTTCATCAACAACTCCACTTTCTCAGTAACCAGTAGACATCTGTCCCCTGAAGATGCGCCAGGAGAATTTGGAATCCGAAGCGCTACGTCATCGGGAAAAGGTCAAGACTACACGAACTTCCTGCCAAAGAGTCGGGAGTTTAGTAAGAAGGCGAATGCAAAGATGAGGGGTAATGATCTGGAGCCTGAGGAAGAAGTGGAGAAGCCAACGGTGTCCTATAACATCTACAAAACCCATCCGAGTATGCATGCAGTTGGAGGACAGATGTTCAAGTCAGAGGTGATCTCCAAGTCTGGAAATCATCGGGGGAATAAGAAGATCGACATGGAGGTCTATGATGATGAAGATTTCGAAGATGACGAAGAGGAAGATGAGGTGGAGGAGACTGCAGAGAGAAGTGACAAGGTCTTGAATCTCACTGACTTTATCATAGAGCCTCGGGACAAGCAGTTTCGCAAGAGGACCACTGAAAACCGAAAAGATAGTGAGATGTCTTATGAATTCCTGGACTATGAAACCCTTGAGCCCGAGCCTGGATACACTGATCTTCTGGACATCCACTCTTTCTTGAGAGATGAAGGATACATGTTTGAAGAGGCTGATGTGACCTTCCACAACCAGAAAGACAACATGCATCATCAAATGAGTCAACTGCAATATGAAAAAGGAATGAAGGTGATTGACTTGAGACCGGATCAGTGTTTGGTGGATGTTTCGGAGCAATGCCAGTTGGATGGAGCATCGAAGGATGGAGAGGTTACAACTTTGATAGTTTTCACTCATTTGAAGAAGAATCAGTATAAGTGAGTCGTTGTTTTCAAACAAAGAACTTTGACTATATTTTTTGTTCCAGTGTCATTGTGAATTCCACCATCCCAAATCATCCTTCAAAACGTGGCGAGGAGTATTTGAAGAAGCAGATTTCTAGTGCTCAAACTATCCGTGAAGCCATCTCCAGGATAACCACGGAGTTAATGACAGGCAGACAAGTTATTGAGTAAGATCCTAATCAGTAATCCATTACAATCATGCTTTTAGGACCATGAAACTCGCCAGCTCTTTCTACGGCCAGAAATCGCTTTCGGAAATGATCCATGAAAGTTCCGAGTGGGAGAACCAATGCATCAACATGTCCTGGCCCAACAAGCACTATCATTCCTCATGGGCGAATTCCAAGGAGCTAAGCACCCAGGGATCTTTGCTAGAATGGAAGGACCTTTGTGAAATGGTCAAGACCCCGGGGACTTCAGACAAGAAAAAGACCTGTACTCCGTTCATCGGGGACTCTTGTGGAGTTTGCAGTCGGCAGAAGAGGTCCAATGAGCTGTTTGTAACAACTGATGAATCGAAGATCAAGTGTACTGAGTGTCTACGAGAGGAGTTCTACAAGGAGCTCCGTGCCAGAAGAGTTCCAATTGATCTCAAGACGGATACAGCGGATGAGTTGGCGTATCTACCAACTTTTCTTCCACTCACCATTGTCAATCTTTATGTTAGGGTAAGCAGAAATCTAGATCAAATGAAAGTCTCAATTTCACGTTTCAGATGACCGCTGAAAAGATCTACAAAGACGCAGGAGCCCTAGGATCCTTTGAAAAGTGCTCTGGGTGCAAGTCCGCGTTGTACTTTGAAGTTGGATCAGAATCCCAAAAGTCCCATCAAAACCGATCCTGTCCATGTGGCTATTCCTGGTGTAGACATTGCGATCGTGTCCCTCACTGGCCGATGGAATGTGGAGAGTATGTTGAATGGGAGGAGAAGTGGTTGTTGAGATACGCCATGATGCACGCGCAGGGAACTGGAACTGACACTCTTCTCCAAGTCACTTGCCCTTGCAAAAAGCAAATCTACCACTGTCTACTCCCGGAGGAATTCGTTCAGTGTCCCAACCCGAAATGCAAGATCACTGTCAACATGCACACCATGAACACAGTCTACCGCCACTACTACTACCCATACCAACCAAGATTCCGGAAGCAAGTGGAACAGGGATACTATAAGATTGGAGATTACTACGAGCAAAGTGCCTATGTCCCTCAAGCAACCACCTATACGAAGATCGTCAAGATCCCAGGAATCCGAGCAGCAGTAATGGAGACTTGTGGAGCAGCAAGGGACGTCAGATTTGATGAGACAACTCATAGTAGAGCAGCCAATCGGGAGCACGTCCTGCTTCGAAAAGGTGTTCTGGATGGCATCGAATCAGTGGAGGATCTTCTTGGAACAGTGGCCTACTTATCAGAGACAGTGACTGCCTGGATGCATGTGACGAATCAGTACGATAGGAACATCAAGAACACCTTGGAGGGGATGATGGAGAATCGGAAGGTGTTGTTGGAGCTTTTGGAGACAGAGGATGGAGCAGGGATCAAGGAATGCTTGAGGAAGATTCGGAAGGGAATTGATGCAGTGGTGAAGGAGATTGAGAAGAAGGTGTTGTGATTTTGATTTTTTGCTCTTGATCTTGATCTTGATCTTAACCTTGTCAATAAACTATTTCCTGGAACTTTGTCTTGAAGTATGATTTATTTGTGGATTCCAGCAATACCTACAGTACCTTCAAAATTTGATCAAATACATCAAAAACATCGCTGATTTCCAGATGACTACCAAAGTCAATCACCCTGAGATCCTTGATTCTGAAGGCTTCACTTTTCAAGAAGCCATTGGGACCTTGAAAAATGAAAGCCACAACTTCAAAGAGCAAATAGAACACCTCAAAACTCTCACTCTCAAAAAGCCCCTAAAAGTCAAGGATCTGAGGTCTAATCAGTACCTGATAGATGTCTCAAAGTGGTGTCAACTGGATGGAGCATCTGAGGATGGGGGGACCAATACAGTGATAGTGATTACTGTTTTGGAGGAAAAGGAGTTTAGGGTCCTAGTGAACTCTACGATTCCATGTTATCCTGCTAAACATGGTGGCACCTTTCTAAAGAAGCAGATCTCCAAGAGCTCTTCTATCTTATACCTCATTGAAGTTATCACTGATGAACTAAAGAAGAATCGGAGGATTGCAGAGTAAGCTTTCTGCTCAACACGATCTAAATTGTGTAGTTTTAGCACCATGAAACTCTCCGCTCCTGTTCTCAATCACAAGACCTATATGGAGATGCTACAGGATTGTGTGGAGTGGGAGAGTCAGAGTCAGTTGGTCGATTTGAAATGGCCCAATAGACATTTTCATTCTTCATGGACAAACTCGAAGGTGTTGAGTACAACAGGAACAGTTATCCGATGGGAGGAACTTTGCAACAAGGTGAAGGACATTGATAAGACACTGAAGGCAGAGGAATCCGATGAAGCTTGTGAAGTTTGTGACACTTGCAATGAGGAGCGAAAGGGTTATGGGCTTTTTGTGACTTCTGGGAAGCGAATCAAGTGTACCAATTGTCTGAGAGATGAGTTCTACAACGAGTTCAATGCTAGAAGACTCCCTATCAACCTGGAGATTGATAATCAGTTGGAGAATCTGCCAACTTTCATTCCCCTCACTCTCATCAACCATTATGTTAGGGTAGGTCAATGAATCTCAAGTTATGAAGCTCATGGTTCAAGTTTAGATGATCTACAAGGATTCTAAAGAATCTGAAGTCCTTGAGAAGTGTTCCAACTGCAGATCAACTTTGTTCCTGATTCAGGATTCTGAACCTGGATCCTCCACGATCCAAAACCTTTCCTGTCAATGTGGACACTTTTGGTGTAGACACTGCGACCGAGTTCCTCATTGGCCAATGACCTGTAAAGATTATGCCAAATGGGAGGACATTTGGCTATTGAGATGTTAGTTCCATTATCTGAACCTGTATAACTCTAATTTTCCGTGCAGATCCCTCTGCATATCGAGAAGGAACAAACTGTACTCTTCTCCAGGGGACTTGCCCTTGTGAGAATCGCTTTTTTCAATTGGTTTTTTCAAATGATTACCACTGGTTTCCAAGTGACACCTGTCCAATGTTTGGCACCCTAGATACCAGCCTCAAGGAGCTTCCAAGCAACTATCAACTCTACAACCCCCGATCCCCCAAACCATGCAAGCAAAAGTACTACAAAGTCAGATCAGCAAAACCCAAGTCTCCCCCGCATTTCGTGATGTACACAGAGATCTCCACTCTTCCAGACATCCCAGAAAACGTATTGAGGATCTGTAAAGAAGCAAGGGACTTCCGATTGACTAGAGGGAAGTGTTGTGAGTATAACGACCTCTTGGATACTGAAGAAATGTGGTTGAAGTGGTATGAAGCAGAAGTAGTGAAGGAAGTGAAGGATCTACTGTGCACTGTGACATATCTGTCAGAGATGGTGACTGCGTGGATGTATGTGACAAACCGGGAAGACAAGGAGATTGAGGAGATGCTGGAAATACTGATGAGACAACGAGCAGTGATGGTGCACATGTGGGAGGAGGATTCGGATGGGTTCAAGGAGAATGCAGAGAAGATCAGAAACGGGATCAAAGCAGTGGTGAAGGCCGTGGAGGAGAAGATGGTTAGGTGATAATTGAATCTGTAGAATAAAGTGTTATCATTGAAGTGAGTCAACTTCCTGAAATAGATTAGATCAAAGTCCCTCAAAACCAATATGGGGAAGTATTGCGCAATTCAGCGCAAGTGGTCACAACGAGAACAGGGGTAGAAAAGGGGTAGAAAAGGCAGTAGAAAAGAGGGTGTGTGATGTCTTGTTTGTCTACTCTCATTAGTCACTTTCTCTCGTCCACTTCTTGTTGTTCGCTGTTCCTTCAAATTTCCCAATTTTCAGTTACCACTATAATCATGTCATATTCTATTGATATCGACGAAAACCAAGAGCTTTTCGAAAAGCCACGTGGCGAGCGGAGGTGGCTGGGGAAGGAGCATCATAGAGGAAAGGAGCGACTCTATGATTCAGTGAAAGACCGGACTTTCATTGAGAAGACTGTTAGATCCCCGGGATCAGGGCCATTGAGCAAGGTAAGCAAAGCAAGTTTCTTATTGTTATCTGATCATTTTCAGAAAGCCAATGCTAAACTCAATGCAACCAGTAAAGACGGGTTGGAGCTCAATGTCGTTTACTCGATGGATAAGAAGAATCGGTGGAGGGACTCCGATAATGTCACTCTTCTTGGATCCGTGTCAGAAGATGTCAATGCAGAAGTAGTCCAAAAGAATGCTCTAGAGCAGTATGGCTTCTTGTACCCTAACAAGTCCACTTTCTCAGTAACCAGTAGACAACTGTCCCCTGAAGATGAATCCGGTGTATTTGGAATCCGGACAGCCAAGTCATCAGGAAAAGGGCAAGACTACTCAAATTTCTCCCCGAAGAGTCGGGAATTGAGTAGGAAGGCGAATTCAAGGATCATGAAGAAAGATGAAGAACAACAAGAAGAGGTGGAGGAGAAGCCCATGGTGTCCTACAACATCTACAAGACACATCGAAATATGCAAGCTGTTGGTGGACAGATGTTCAAGGCAAAGGTGGTCTCCAAGTCAGGAAAGCATCGGGGGAATAAGAAGTTTGACATGGAGGTGTATAATGAAGAGGATTATGATGATTTCTGGGAGGAGGAAGAGGATGAAATCTTGGTTCCAGTGAAGTTGGAGAAGCCAACTCCCAAGTCATCTCAGGAGCTTCCACCCAGGATCCTGGAATCTGAGGGTTTCACCTTCCAAGAAACAACTCTTTTCCTACCAAACCTTGACGATCCTTTCAATTTCAAGAGTGAAATGGAGCTTTTGGAGAATGAGTATCCAAAAGCCTTGAAGATCAAGAATCTCCGCCCCAATCAGTACCAGATAGATGCTTCCAAATGGTGTCGACTGGATGGAGCATTGAAGGATGGAGAGACGACAACTGTTATAGTGATCACTCATTTGAAAGGGATGAAGTTCCATGTACTCGTCAACTCTACGATTCCATGTCATCCTGCTAAACGAAGTGGTACCTTTTTGAAGAAGCAGATCTCCAAGTGTTCTTCTTTGCTAAACTTGATTGAAACTATCACGGATGAACTGAAGAAGGATCGAAGGATTACAGAGTAAGCTCTTTTTTTCTTGAAAGGTTCTAAACTTTAACTTAACTTTTAGAACCATGAAACTCGCGGCTCCCACTTACAACTACAAGACCTACTCAGAGATGCTACAGGATCGTGTGGAGTGGGAGAACCAGTTTTTGGATATGAAGTGGCCCAACAAACTTTTCCATTCGGAACAGACAAACTCGAAGGAGTTGAGTACAACAGGAATAGCTATCCAATGGGAGGAGATTTGCAACAAGGTCAAGGAGACTGATAACATACAAAAGACAGAGGGATCCAATGAAGTAGATTCTTGTAAAGCTTGCAATCAGAAACGCAAGGCTCATGAGCTTTTCCGGACTTCTGGAAATGGAATCAAGTGTACCAATTGCCTGAGAGATGAGTTCTACAAAGAGTTCAATGCTAGAAGACTCCCAATCAACCTGGAGATTGATAATCAGTTTGAGAACCTGGCAAATTTCATTCCACTCACTGTCATCAATCATTATGTTTGGGTAAGTCAATGAATCCCAAGTTTTGAAGCTTATGGATCAAGTTTAGATGGTGTACAAAGAACGCAAGGATTTGAGAATCTCAGGAGCATTAGTAAAGTGTCCCAGCTGCAATTTCATTCTTCATTTCCCGAAGGGATCCTCAACGATCCAAAACCTTTCCTGTTCTTCATGTGGCCACTTTTGGTGTAAACACTGCGATCGATCCCCTCATTGGCCGATGACTTGTAAGGATTATGCGAAATGGGAGGACAAGTGGCTAGTGACCTGTAAGTTATCTTATCCCTCTGAAACCCTATCAATTGGAAAGTTTCAGATGCTCTAATGGCAGCCGATGGTCCCTCCACTAATGCTACCACCTTGGCACAGGTTACCTGTTGTTGTAAAAAAGTGATCACTAATAGAAAGCTTCCATTTTATTGGTCCTACTGTCGAACATGTCTCAAGTACACTCATCCGGATCCAGTGACATCAGGAAACATGGAACACTACACTTTCTATGAGCCGAAAACCCCGAAGAACATCAGGCAGAAGTATCTAAAGCTCAAGACTGAATGCTACAAGAAGAACACCATAGACTCTTATCATGGTTTTCCATACTTTGTGATCTACACAGAGATCCAGGACATCCCAGTGATCCCAGAAATCATAAAAGTTGTCTGTGGAGGTGCGAGGGATCTGAGATTCAATGAGAGCAGTTCTAAACATTCAAAACCAGTGAAGAAAGTTCTAGTGACAGCTGCCTACTTGGTGGAGATGGTGACTGCTTGGATGTTCGAGACGGGACGGGAAGTGCCGGAGATCACGAAGGAGTTGGATGGGATCATGGAGAATTGGAAGAGGTTGGAGATGGAGGACTCGGAAGCTGGAAAGGCGAGATTGGAGAAGATTAAAGAAGGGATTGATGTAGTGGTGAAGGCGGTGCAGAGATGAACAGATTGTTGATTTTGATGGATTTGATTGATTTGAATAAAGTTTCCCCTTCCAGTTTGAAATGCGAATTTCGCAGCGCGCCGCCAAACTTTCCGACGATTTCAGTCATGCGCCTTTAAAGCCGGGAATACTGTAGTTTCGTCGATTTTTCGATGATTTTCTCGTTTTTTTCAGTGATTTCTCCGGGAAATTGTTAGAAAATAGATTTTTTAGTTACTCATATTGATAAACAACAATTTAAGTCAAAATTTCGCTGGAAATTCGCCAAAAAAACGAGGAAATCATCGAAAAATCGACGAAACTACAGTACCCCGAATTTAAAGGCGCATGACTGAAATCGTCGGAAAGTTTGGCGGCGCGCTTCGCAAATTTCGCATTTCAAACTAAAAGATCATTCTCATCATCTTTTTCTTATCAATAAACGAAAAAGAAAGGGATATCTTCCCTATCTCAATACAAAATACAACGATCAGAAAATCAGTGATAATTCATCATTACATGAAAACGATTCTGCAGCCCTTTTCTGGTCCTTTTCTATGTTGTAGTGTAGTCTTTAGGGTCTCAAAGAAAAAAGAGACCGCCTCTTTTTTAGAAAACTAGAAAATGTCAAGTTATAATTCGAATTAGGTCAGTCTACTGAAACTTCCACTTCCTGCTGTTCAATTTGACATTGCAATTACTATACTAAAATGCTTCCCTATCAATTTTTCCCCTTCTTTATCACTATTTTCCTCTTTCTCCTATCCTCAATAAGCCCAGCAAGGGTCCTTTTGACTGTTATGGATCAAGGAAGATCGCATGCAACTTCCATCAACACTTTTATGCATCGATTACAAGCTGACAATCACACCACTGCCTTGGAGTTTTCGAGGTTTCACGATGACATAGATTTTGGAATGGAGGAACAGTTTATTGATATGAGGGAGTTTGATAATCCGTTTGCGTCCAAGGATTTTGATAAGATTGCTTTTGATCAGGAGTATAATTTTATGCATCAGGTTCGTGGAGTTTTTTCTTGAAAATTTGCTGTGAAAAACTGAAAAAGTTTTCTTGAATTTATTTATTTTAGGCTTCCAATCTTGTTTTCTAGCCGTTTTTGTAAGAAAAAACTCAAAAAATCGGTCCAAAAACAGCAAAAAACTTCAAAGTGGTACTCGGCGGGTCTCGACGCGAAATCGGTTTTTTGGGTTTTTCGCGTTTCTGTACCGTTTTTCATGGTTTTTTCTCACGAATACGGATAGAAAACAGAATTTGAAACTTAGGAACAGTCAATTCGGCCCTCATTTTCAAGGTTTTCATGGTGCATTACCCGTTTTTGTAACTTTTCAGCCAATAACACGAAATCTGAAAGTTTGCTATAAAAAACTCTAAAATTCTGGTCAAATTGACCATTTCTAGGTATCAAATTCAATTTTCTATCCGTTTCTTTTAATAAAATTTCAAAAAATTGGACCAGAAACGAGAAAACTGCAAAAAACTTCAATGCTGCGATCACGCAATATGGCACTCGGCGGATCTCGCCACGAAATCGGTTTTTTCGCGTTTCTGAGTCGATTTTTTTGCATTTTTCTTACGAAAACGGGTAGAAAACAAAATTTGAAGCCTAGAAACAATCAATTTGTCCAGAATCTGTAAGTTTTTCATTGCAAATTTCAATAAAACTCATTTTTCATTTTTCCACCAAAAACACGAAATCAGAAAATTAGCCGTGAAAAACTCAAAAAGTCTGATCGAATAGACTGTTTCTAGGCTCCAAATAATGTTTTCTATCCGTTTCTGCAAGAAAAAAACACAAAAAATTGGACTACAAAAGAGAAAACAGCAAAAAACTTCAGTACTGCGATCACGCGAAGTGGCACTCGGCGGGTCTCGCCACGAAATTGGTTTTTTGGGTTTTTCGCGTTTCTGGTCCATTTTTCTTGAATTTTATTAATAAAAACAAATAGAAAACAGTATTTGAAACAGAGAAACAGTCAATTCAACCAAAATCCTTGAGTTTTCCCCAGCGAATTACCCATTTTTTCGAGTTTTTGCCAAAAACACGAAATCTGAAATATCGCTGTGAAAAACTAGACAAATTCCGGTCGAATTGACTATTTTTAGGCTTCAAATCTTGTTTTCTATTTGTATTCATGCAGAAAAGCCGAGAAAAATTACCCAAAACCGAGAAAACAGCAAAAAACTGACTTTGTGGTCAGACCCGCCGAGTGCCACTTTGCGTGACCGCATTACTATGAAAACCTCAAAAATTTCAATCGAATTGACTATTGCTAGGCTTCAAATTTTGTTTTCTATCTGTTTTTATTTAAAAACATAAAAAAATCGGTCTAGGAGCGAGAAAATGATCGATTTCGTGGCGAGACCCACCACTTCTTCAGTAGCCCCCTCAACTTTCAGGCCGTTGCTTACTATTTTGGCTCGGAAACTTGTGAAAAGATCCTGAAACACAAAAGAAATCGATTTTTCCAAATCCTCAATAAAAACTGGGATCTTTACCTCTCCGATTCCCTCTTTGCGGTGTGTGGTTATGGAATGGCAGAAATCAGTGGGAAACCGCATGTTATGATGCATTCAACTGACTTGGAAGCTGCGCAGGGTACTTTTAAAGGGTTTTCAAGGTTGGAAATTGAAAGAGCGAGA
Organism: Caenorhabditis panamensis; assembly: GCA_900883565.2. Taxonomy (NCBI): domain Eukaryota; kingdom Metazoa; phylum Nematoda; class Chromadorea; order Rhabditida; family Rhabditidae; genus Caenorhabditis; species Caenorhabditis panamensis. The sequence goes on from LR537568.1 coordinate 354,216, forward strand.
ATTTTTAACCCTAAAAACATGTTTTTCGCAGAAATTACGCCATGTTTGTGCCGAGTAACCTGCCATTTACAATGTTGGACTGGTCCACTGCAAAGTTTTCGCATCGCCTTTGGGCGAGTTACGATTGGTTTGGAAGTGTGATTTTTACGGGAATTGTGGGGAATTTGGCGCAGAAATGGGTAATAAACATCTTGATACGGTTAAATATGAAATTTTAGGCCTTGAGAAGTATAATCCCCTTCCCTTATTTCTCATTTTCCGAGTACAATAGGAAGAGTTCATTTACTTTTACCGACATGCCAGATTCACTTTTTCCACCCGCGGCAAGGGCGAATGATGTAAGTTTTGTATACCAATTGATAGATTAAAAAACGTAGAACATTTTATTAGTTGACTACTTTTCGATATCTTTTCTGGATCTCGAGTTATAGACCAAGCAAGTCAAGTACCCCTTTTGCGCGCACTACGATTTGGGGTACCTTTAGTTTTTGAATTTTTCTGAAAGAACCATAAGAGATAGCAAGAAGTTGTCAACTAATGAAATGTTGCTTAGGAAATTTGCTATCTTTTGGTATATAAATCAAAATTTTAACTTAACTCTAAACCTTGATTTTTTACATTTCAGTTCTTCTCCTTCGGCGCCTACTGCAAATCTGCCTCCTCCCCTTTACCTCAAGAATTTCTCGATTTCATCGAGGATCCTTCATCCAAAGGCACAATAATCATTGCGTTTGGAACATTTATCGACTGGCAAAGAGCTCCCGCTCACTATTTCACAACGTTTTCAACAGTTATCAATGAATTATCAGATTACCGAGTGATATGGAGTATGAAGGGAAAACGGCCAAATGGGTTAGGGGATCATGTTATGACTGCTGGATGGGTTCCTCAGAATCAGATTTTGCATCATAACAAGACTGTGTTGTTTTTGAGTCATGGCGGCTTGAAGAGGTCAGTTCATTGGAGCGCACTTGCACCCCTGGCGCGAAACTTGAATTTTTCGCTTTTTTTCCAAAGTTTTCCGGAATTTTATGACTTTTCAGTGTAAAAGAAGCAATCTGCTCTGCAACCCCAACAATATTCGTGCCAATGTTCGGAGAACAAACCAGAAATGCGTGGCTAATTAAAGAAAAAGGGTTCGGCAGGATAATGAGCAAATTTCGAATCACTGTCGAGGAATTGGACCGGAATATGCGAGAAGTGCTAGAACATCCTGATTATCAAGTCAATGCCAACAAGTTTTTGACGTATTACATGGATCAACCGATTCCGACGCTTGATGAAGGCGCGTTCCGGTTTAACAAATTGATGAAGTACAATGGAAGGATGCCAAAGAGTTTTTACACGAAGGGACTTGACAACGGGTATTTGGAAGTGTTGAATTTGGATTTATATGTTATCCCGTTGTTGATTTGTGTGTTTTTATCGATGAAATGATTGAAAAATCCATAAAAAACAATAATTTTTGAAAAATACAGACTTGAGGGACTAACTTTTCAAGTTTTTTGCTGCAAACGCGCTCCACCGAACGGCGGGAAAATCTGAATTTGAACTCGACCGTGGCGGGAATTTTCGGTCATTTCTCATCATTTTCGCTCATTTTTCGTCATTCTTTTTCATTTTTTTTCGTGTTTTGCGTGTTTTTTAGTGATTTTCTGTGAAAATCATGCTTATTCAATGTCTAGCAAACGCTGGAGCCTCAATTCTCGCAGATTTCATCGCTAAAAATGTCAAAATCGCTGTTTCTCAAATTTTCCTCCTATTTTCCCTTGAAAACCTCTATTTTCCGTTTCAGACACTTGGTTGGAACCCGGGCCTTCTCGAGAATCGCTGAAATGTCGAGTCTGTACGACTATCCGCAGAACTACGACGAGGTGCCCGTGTGCAGTCTCGCCTCGTTTTTGCTGGATGAGATTCGGTGAGTTTTCAGCGAAAATTGCTTCAAACGATCAGATTTTCAGCACCATTCTCTGCGTATTCGCCAACCCTGAGCAGTACGTCGCGCTTGCCGACTTCTCCGACTTTCTATTCACCGAACTCGGCTCTCAATTCCCGCAAGTCGCCGTCGACGCGTTCTTCGCTCTCGACTCTGACAACACCGCCGATGTGCTCAATCGGTGTCTTGGGAAGCTGCTCCACGTGACTGTTCGCAATTACGGACGCTCCGTTTCCATGAAGACCCAGATTGGCTACGCGGATCTCATTGCGTTGCATGAGGCGAAAGATGCGAGAATGGCGAATAAGAGCAACTCGAGAAGATTCGTTCAGTATCCGCTAAGCCGCGATTTCACTCGAGCGGTTAGTGAGGGGAGAGATGCGGTGTGGAGGCTGTTTCTGGAACGAACACGAAGGGTCAGACGTGTCGAAGGTAGAAGGTAAGCATCGAAATCTAGGATTTACATTAGAGGTGAAATTGATCGTTTAGACCACCTCCACTGATGTCCCGAGAAGTAACCAGAGATCAAAAGCTCACACAAGCCCTTTGGAAGATTCAGAGCCCTCGCTTCAATGGAAAACTTCCAAATCCGATCCGCAAAGAGTTCAATCGTCCGGTGGTGTCTGTTTCGCCTCAGGAACTTCAGGAAGTGGAATACAATGAGAAACTCGATCAGTGCTATGAAGGAGTTGGTCTCTCGGCGTCGTCTCCTGTTCCTGCTGCGGGATCCATTGATCCTGGGTCGTCTAGATCCTCTGGATCCTCTTCACAAACATCGCCAGAGCCAGAAGTCACGATGATCGAAAGGAAGACTCCACAGATGCGAAGATCGGATGTTGTCACCCCTACACCTTCACCTGCACTTCAATTCGAGGAATACACAATCCCAGACTCGCTCCGAGCCTCTCCAGTGGATCCTTTGCTGCTTCAATGCTCTGATTCAACGACTCCACCTCCGCCTTGCTTGACTCCCGAGAATCTGGAAGCCATTGATCGCATTTCTCGTCAAGTTGCAGAGAATCTCGAGAAGAAGAAGGCTCTGGAAGTTGTGGAAGCGCCAGCGACGTCTGCAGAAGCTCCAGAAGCCCCAGAAGCCCCAGAACCCCCATCGAGGTACCTGCCAAGCCCAGTGACTCTCTTACTTGTGAACACTGCCCTAGTTGTTTTGTTCATCTCCACCTTATTTATAAGTGTCTAGATATCTAACTAACCCTTCTATTTGGCCCCTGTTTGTCTCGGTTACTCCCCTGCAGGCTTGTGCGGAATTGACACTTTGGAAATTTGAAAAAAAAAAAAAATTTCGAAAATTTCCAATTCCGGAAAAATTTCCAGTAGTAAATTCGAAATTTTCAAATTTTTGACTGAGAAATTGGTAAACTAGCGATCTCAAAGCATTTTTCTAACTGTTTTTGGACGTAAACTTGCCAGAAACTTCAGAAACTTGAGAAAACCCATAAAAATTTTTTTAAAAAAATTGAAAAAAATGATTTTTTTTGGGAGAAAAAAAAGTTTGCGAAAAATCGAAAAATCTTATGTTTTTTCGCGTTTTTAGGTTTAAAGTTGTGTATTTTTGCGGGAAAATAGTCTTGTTTCTCGTATTTTCCGGAGAAAGTAGTGAAAAATTGAAAAAAAATTCAGAAAATTTCGAAATTTTTTTTCCGAATTTTTCGCAAAATTTTTTTGTTTTACACTGTTTTTAGCGCAGAAACTGAGAAATTTGGCGATTTTTTGCAAGGTTTTATCAAATTTTGTCTGGTTTTAGTTGTCAGAAACTTGAGAAAAACTGTCAAAAATTTTGAAAAACTGATTTTAAAAAAAATTTTCGGAAAAAAAAATTTCCGAAAAAAAAAAATTTCGAAATCAGAAATTTCCGATTCCGATTCCGCACAAGCCTGCTCCCCTGCTTGTCAAAATTGTCCATTCCATATTTTCTATGTTCAAATATGTCCCAGTTATCACAAGTTGTCCAGTTTGTTCGTTTCTCACGTGTGTTCGTCATGAATTCCTTTCACCTTTTTTTCAAAAAGGCTTTTTTAGTGATTTCATTGTTTAACTAATGAATTTCAGGTCGCTGGACTCGAAATCAGAACCACAACTTCTATTCCGAGTGTCTCTACTTCCACCACCTGGCATCAAGATCTTCCAGAAGGCTCCCGCCGACAAGATCCGAACCATTGCCCATCAACAATTGATTTTCGAGATGAAAAAGCTGTCAATGGAACGTGCCGCGCAACAAATTGTCTCTTCCATCTCGTCGGGACACTGTCCAGTCGCCGCGTTCCTCGGCACACCACGTCCCGGCGTTTCGGGAATCGCCCCGAAGATTGGAATCGTGCACTCGGAGGGAAATGCACGTGTGCTGCCGTTTAGGGATCGATGGGTGCTGCCCGGATGGGAGAAGTATAAGGGTTTCTTGCCGAGCTATGTGTCGTTTCGGGATTTGGAGCATTTGAAGGTGGGTTTTTTTTTATTAGAAAAAATCGGTTTTTTTTTCATACTTTTGTGATGAAAACCGATAGGGTAAAAGATTTCGAGCCTATATCCTATTTCTAGTCAATTTTTTCTAAAAAAAATCAAAAAAAAATGATCCAGAATCGCGAAAAACGCACATTGTGGTTCGACGGGTCTCGCCACGAAATCTGTTTTTTGCTGTTTTTTTGATTTTGAACCGATTTCCTCAATTTTTTGCAACAAAAAACTAATAGAACAGAAGATTTTGAGCCTAGAACCTGTCAATTTGCCCGGAAATTTTGAGTTCATAGAAAAATTTGAAAAAAACTTGAAGAAAAAAATTTCAAAAATCGGTTTTTTTTTCACTTTTTTTCATAAAAACATGAAGAAATAAGCACTTGGAACTTGGATAACTTTTATTTCTACTTTTTGCGACTTGTTTTCATCAAAAAAAAGCTACCCAAAACGCATTTTTCGCGAAGTGGCACTTGGCGGGTCTCGCCACGAAATCTGATTTTTAGTTTTTTCTCGATTCTGGACCGATTTTTTGGTTTTTTTGTGTTAAAATCAGATACAGAAGAGGATTTTGAGCCTAGAAATAGTCAATTTGTCCAAAATTTTAAAGATTTTCATGGCAATTTTTTTGGTTTTTGTGTTTTTGACAAAAGTTTACAAAAATGGGTTTTTGAAAAATTCGCAATGAAAAAATCATTACTTCAGGCTAAATTGACTATTTCTAGGCTCCAAATCCCTTGTTCTATCAGTTTTTCAGCCAAATTTTCAAAAATCGTACCAGAAACGAGAAAATGTTAAAAAACTGACTTCGTGGCGAGACCCATCGAATGCCATTTTCTCGATACAAATTTTATTTTGTTTCTAAACCGTTTTTCTTTATTTTCTTGATAAAAACAGACAGGAAAAAATCCTTTGAAGCCTAGAACCAGTCAATTTAGCAGAAAATTTTGAGTTTTTCAAAAAATTTATCCAAAAACAGAAATTTTCAAAATTTTCCTTTCAGATCTGCCAAATCTGCGAGGAAGTCATGTACAAACAAGACCCAATCACTCGATGTGTGAACCTGAGCAGCTGTGATCGTACTTTCCACAACGAGTGCCTCGAAAACACCATTGGCCACTGCCGAAAGTGCTTTTGCGGATTGCCGAGAGCCCCGGTGATGTTCCACCAACACCACCAATCGTCTCAAAGATACTCGACTAATAATCTCTACTAATAATTATATATCTTGCCTTGTTAATAACTATGTAATAAGTGTGATATGATCTTGATTGATAACTTTTTTGATTGTCATTCCATTTCACCCCCACTCGTTTCTTGTATTATGTGAATTCCGATTGTAAATCGATGATAATGTGATAATGATGAGATTGATAAAGAGATTTTACCTCTTTTGCTGAAAAATTTGCTAACAACAACCAAAAAACTGCTATTCTACAGTAATCCAAAGCATTTTTCTATTTGCGCGTAAGATCTGATGCCGGGTACGCAGAGCTCGGTGTTTGCAGAAATTGCATTTTTTCTGATTTTTTGTGAATTTTCGACGATTTTTATAATTTTTCAGGAGTTTCTGGGTGTTTTCCGATGATTTTCAGCATTTCTGATTGATTTTTGACAATTTTCTGCTTCTAAAATGCTAGAAAACACCGAAAACTACCTGTTTTTCACCACTTTTAACGGTATAACTGTTTTATCATTGTTAATTATCTTTTTCAGGCAATCAAAAACCTAAACAATGTCCCAAGACCCAATCGGAACCGCCGAAGTCAAAGAAACGATTCGAGAGCTGCTTTTAAAATTGGAACCGGAGCAAATCGACGAAGTTAAAGAATGGTTTGATGGATATGTGAAGGATGGTGATAAGGACTCGGAAATTGACGGAAAAACGAAGAATTTGAAGCAGGAGCAAAAAAAGAAGAAGATTTTGGAGTTGAGGACGAAAAAGTTGGACAAGATTGCAGAATATCTCAGGGAGCAGGTAAACAATTTTTCGAAAAAATTTTCAAAAAAAAATTTTTTTCTCAAAATTTTTTTCTAATTCCAATGACTCGAAACGTGTAAAAGTAGCCTTTAGAGCCTTCAAACTTTATTTCTGATCTAAAAAACTCTTATTTTACCCAAATTTTCCAGGGAATCGCCACCCCATCCAAAGAGCCGAATCAGTTGGCATGGCCAACCTATGGACTCGATGCGGATTGTACCAAGGAGAATACTGTGAGTCTTTTTTGTTTTTGAACTGCAAAAAAGATTGAAAAGCGAAAAATAGCAAATTCGGATCGGAATCTTGAAAAAAAAACTGAAAAAAAATTTAAAAAAATTTTGCGAACATTTTTTTGATTTTTTTTTTGAAAATTTTGCATAATTTCAGGAAAATTGTGTGTTTTTCATTCAAAATTGTTTAAAAATAAACAGAATTCACCAAAAATCCCCTCAAAACAACAAATTTTTCAACTTTTCGGTCGATTTTCGACGAATCCTGATTTTTCGAGAAACCGATAAAATCTTTAAAACTTTTCTCAAAAACTTATCAAAATCTCCAAATTAAGCTAAAAAACGATGATTCTTACAATAAAATTGATTGGAAACAAGCAAAATCTTCTAAAATCCAACAAAAAGTTCAAAATTTCAGGATTTTCTGTCTTTTTTCCCGTTTCCTAAAAAACATTTTCGAAATTTTTTTTTCAATTTTTTAAAAAAATTTTTATTTTTTAGAAAACATTGTGTGTTTTGCATTTAAAATTGCTCAAATGAAATCGGAATTCACAAAAAATCCCTTCAAAACCTAAAATTTTCAACTTTTCGGTCAATTCTAGGCGAATTTGGATCATTTCGAAAAACCGATGAAATCTGTCGAAATTCCATCAAAAAAGCCAAAAAATCTTCAAATTGAGCTGAAAAACGACGATTTTTACGATAAAATCCACGAAAAACACAGAAAATCGCAGAAAAAACCAATCGAAGCCTTAAATTGTTCAACTTTTCGTTCGATTTCGGTCGATTTTTAGCTAATTCGGATAATTTCAAAAAACCTATCAAATCCGTCAAAATTCCATCAAAAATCTCTAAAAATCTTCAAATTCAGCAGGCAAACAACGATTTTCATTACCAACCAGCTTAAAAAAAAATCAAAAACCGCAGAAAAATTCTTTCTAACCCTCAAAATTCTGAACTTTTCTCGTCAATTTCGAGCAATTTTCAAGTGTCGTCGAAAAACCGATAAAATCCATCAAAATTCCACCCTGAAAACCTTGAAATCTTCAAATTTAGCCTAAAAACAACATTTTTTACCCCAAATCAATAAAAACCCCCTAAACATAACCCAAAAACCCCAATTTTCCAGTGCGAAATCGACTCGTTCCTCTACGAAGACCCGGACGTCGACGAGCTCGTCGAGCGTGGAGCTATCAGCCGCTCTTATTGCCCGAAATGTCTAACTCGTGACACCATTCCACTCAACTTCATCTCTCACAGTCTTTCTCGTCTCCAAGTGAAATTCATTTTTGATCAGTTGATGCCCAAAGATTGTCAAAATGTTCTGGATATTGGGAGTCGACTCGGAGCGATTGTCTATGGAGCGTCGCTTTTCACGTGAGTTTTTCTTTGATATAAGAATCACTGTTTTTCCAATAAAAAACACAAAATTTTTGTACAAAAAAATCGAGGTAAAATTTCAAAAAATTCAAACAAAAAATTTCAAAAAAAAAATTTTTTTTAACTTTTTTTTCAAATTCATGTGTTTTAGAAATGGAAATGTGAATACAGTGGGAGTCGAAATGGACGCAGAGTATGTGAAGGTCTCGCAGACGACTATTCGGCAGTTTGGATTGAAGGTAAGTCTTGGAAAATTTAAAAAAAAACAATGTTTTTAAAATTAGAATGCAGTTTCTGACCTTCAAAACAAATGAATTTTCATGAATTAGATCAAAAATGTGAGTAGGATTCAGAAAAGTTCGAAGTTTCTTCAAATTTCGACATTTTGGCCCTCAAAATCTCGAAAAAGTCCAAAATCCAATGTTTGAAGACCCATTTGAAGGAGTTCTCGGTGGTTTTCAAAAGATCCAAATAGTGTTAAACATAGATATGAATGTATATTATCAATTCTAAAAAGATTCTAAAAAAATAAAAAAATTTCGAATTTTTTTTTGAAAAATTTTGAAAAAAAATCCAAAAATCAAAAAAAACATTTTTTTTCGAAACTTCACGAAGTTTATCAAAATTGCTAGATTAAGTTTAGATATGTTTGTAGCAATTTTCAAAATAGCTAAAATTGGAATGAGATTCTGAAAAATTCAAAAAAAAAAAATTTATTTTGAAAAAATTTTTCGAAAAAATGTTGAAATTTTTTTTTTCGAATTCTTACAGAATCTTTTCAGAATTGATAGAAATAGTTCAGATATATGTCTAACACTATTTAAAACCTTTGGAAAATGTCAAAAATCCATAAAATCGGTCCCGCAAATTCCAGATTTCGTCCTTTTTTCGAGTTTTTGGAGTCCAAAAAATGGTTTAGAATAAAAACAGTTTTTCTTAATTAGAGCGCATTTTTTAATTTTCAAAATAGCTGGAATTGAAAAGAATTAAATCAAAAATAGGAATGAGATTCTGAAAAAGTCTGAAAAAAAATTTTCACAAATTTTTTTTTTGAAAAATTTTCGAAAAAAATTTTTTTTTCAAAATTCACAAAGTTTATCAGGATTGATAGAAAACGTTTGGATATGCTTTTATCACTTTTTGGATCTTCTAAAAACCATCGGGAACCTCTTCAAATAAGTCCTCAAACAACCGATTTTGAGCTTTTTCGAAACTTTCGGAATTTCGCAAAAATTTATCATTAGAGCGCACTTTCTGACCCCTAAAACTGCTAAAAAAACATCAGAATAACACTTGATTCATTCCAGAACATCACTCTCCTCCAAGACGACATCCGCCACCTGCCACACGTCTTCAAGCCCAACCAACTCATCACCATGAACAACGTCTTCTCGTTTTTCCTCTCCAAAACCGAACAAGAAGAGTGCTGGGAGTTCCTCCACCGTCACATGCTCCCAGGAACCATTCTCATTCATCATCCGCCAATTGAAAAGGTCATGGACCACCTGGATCTCTCTTTCAAAGTGGAGGATTGGCTAGAAGAGGTGGACACCTCGTCGGAATGTGTGGAGTATGGAGGAGAGGATCCGGAGGTTTTCGAGGAGATGGAGGGGGTTTGCAAGTATTTGGTTAAGTGATTAGAATTGCGTTTTTGACTTATTACTGTTGATTTTCATTGATTTTTGTTGTTATGAACTTTTTGACTTTTTATTGCAGAAAAACAGAGAACGTTATCAAATTACTCAAATTTTCTTGAAAAAACAGATAGAAAACAAGATTTGGAACCTAGAAATAGTCAATTTGATCAGAATTGACGAGTTTTTCATAGGAATTTTTCAGATTTTGTGTTTTCGGCGAAAAAATGAAAAATGGGTTTTGTCGAAATTCGCAATGAAAAACTAACTAATTCTCATCAAATTTAGTATCTTTATGTTTCAAATCCTTTTTTCTATCTGATTTTAACACAAAAAACCAAAAAAATCAGCCCGGAATCGAGAAAACACCAAAAACCAGATTCCGTGGTAAAAAATACAGTACCCCAATTTTAAAGGCGCAGCACACTTTTTGTCACCGGGTCTCGCCACGACATCGGGTTTTTTGCTGTTTTCTCGTTTCTGGTCCGAGTTTCTCGCATTTTTCTAGTTCAAACGAATAGAAAATAGAATTTGAAACCTAGAAATACTCAATTTCACAAGAATCGTCCAGTTTTTCATCGAAAAATTTCAGATTTTGAGATTTTAGCGAAAAAAATGAAAAATGGGTTTTGTTAAAATTCGCAATGAAAAACAAACTAATTTTTGTCAAATCAAGTATCTTTATGTTTCAAATTCTGTTTCCTATCTGATTTTAACCCAAAAAATCAAAAAAATCGGCCCCGATTCGAGAAAACACCAAAAACAAAATCTCGAAATGATAAAATACAGTACCCCAACTTTAAAGGCGCAGCACACTTTTCGTCACCGGGTCTCGCCACGAAATCGGGTTTTTTGCTGTTTTCTCGTTTCTTATAAGATTTTTTCAATCTTTCTTTATAAAAACAGATATAAAATAGGATTTGGAACCTAGAAATGGTCAATTTGACCAGAATTGTCGAATTTTTCATAGCAAATTTTTCAGATTTTGTGTTTTCGGCCGAGAAAATGCAAAAATGGGTTTTTGGCAATGGAAAACAAACGGTTTCTGGTCAAATTTAGTACTTTTATGTTTCAAATGCTCTTCTTTATCTAACTTCAACACAAAACAACAAGAAAATCGGTCCAGAATCGAGAAAACACCAAAAAACAGATTTCGTGGTGAGACACGCCGAGTGCCACTTCTCGCGGTAGTCGGTTTTTGGCTGTTTTCTCATTCCTGAATCAAATTTTTGCAATTTTTCTGATAAAAACGGATAGAAAACACTATTTGCAACCTAGAAATGGTCAGTTTGACGAGAATTGACGAGTTTTTCATAGAAAGTTTTCAGATTTTGTGTGTTTAGCCGAGAAAATGAAAAATGGGTTTTGTTAAAATTCGCAATGGGAAACTAACGATTTTCGTTCAAGTTAATTGTGTTTATGTTCCATAGTACAGAAATATCACAGAAGAGATTATTACAGAAAAAAAAAACAGAAAACATATTACAGGTTATTTCCATGCCGCTCTACAGCACGGACAGGTATCACTCATCTTCCACCATTGCTCGAGACATCCCAAATGGATGTCTTTCCGGCAAACAGGGCAATTGAAAAGCTCCTCTTTCTCGTTTTCCATGGGATCTTGGCAAATCGGGCATTCCTGCTCCAACTCTTTGTTTTGACGATCTTCTGCTTTTTTGAGTTCTCTAAAGAAAACTTCTGGAAGCTCTGGAGACTCGGGGACAGGGAGAAGATTGGAGGGGGAAATGGTGAGTGGATTCTGCTGGATTAGGTCAATGTTGTGTTCGAGGGCCTGTTCGTACTTTTGAAAAGCCAGTTTGACCTTCAACAGCTCATATTCAGCGCATTCCCTCACAAATGAGCTATCGGTCAGGGAACTGAGTCGCATCACTTTTTGGGAGGCGGAACCCACTGGATCCTGGGCTCTTACCACATCCAGCTTATCTTGCAGGGCAATTAACACTTTTTTCATCGTTTTAGACAATCCAGATCCTCCGTTTGCTGCATCTTGAAGTTGCTCCAGTTCAGCTAACAAAGCTTTCATCTCCGCTTCCTGATCCTTGGCTTCCTGAGCTAGATTGTCCTCAGCTTCATTCAACATGGTCTTTGCGTTTTTCAGCTCTTTTTCCGTGTTTGATAGCTTCTCCAGAGCCTCTTTTTCAAGGATTTTCGACTCTTTCAACTGATCTTTGAAGGTTTTGGAGAGGGTCTTTGTTCTTGTGCATTTTTCACAGGATGGGGCCTTTTTTAGAGCTTCAACTTGATTTGAAGAAAGCATTGGAAGTTCAGATTGAGCCATCTGCTTCCGGATTTTCTTCTCCTTTCGTTTCAAGGCTTTTTGGGCTTTTTGGGCTTTTTGGAGCTTCAGATCTTCATCTTCCTCAGTAGAGGTCGCCGGGGCTTCAGTAGTCGTAGCAGCCTCCAAAATCTCATCGGATCCCAAAACCTTGGCCTTCAAAGCCTCCAAAAACTTCACCGGGACCATAACATAGTCCTTATCGAGATTCGGATGAGTCCTCAAAGATTTCGGGAAACCCTCCAGTATCAGCACACCTTCCAACTCATCCTTGACAACTCTCAACGGGCTGTTTTTCTTGACGATCAAGAGATTCTTGAGTCTTCTCAGGAGGTCCTTGTCGAGCGATCCGGACATGTCGATCCAGTCTCCTTTGAAGTTGATCCGGTGGAAGACGCTGTCCTTGGCGAATTCCTGGACGGTGGAGAGCAGGAAGGACTTGTTAAAGGAGAGCGGGTACATAGTGGATTTCTGGAAATAGGGAGAGATGAGAAAAGAGGTAAAAATAGAACGAAAATAAGAAAAGGAGCAAGAAAAGCGATAATTGGAAAGAGCGAAAGGTTCAAAAAACAGTGGGAGGACCTGCTAATATGGTCTAGAGAGACCTGAAAAGGAGTGTAGAAGAGTCTAAGGAAACTAAAATGGTATGACGGGATCTCAAAATGAATTTGAAAGAATCTGACAATGTTCGAAACGGATCTAAAGAGATCTGACAATGTTATACACAAGTCTAAAGTGAGCTGACAAGATTCAAATCTGACAAAGTTCAAAGCGAGTCTAATAGAACCTATGAACAAAACAATCTCAAAATGATCTGAAAGAACTTACAAATAAGAAAGTTCTACTACTCAGGTCCAGAACGACCTAATTGGTTCAAAAGGGACTAGAAAATGGTAAAAAAGATCTGAAGTAATGCAAAGCGGGTCTGAGAAAGGGTCAAATAAAGTCAAGGAAGGCAAGAAACGGTTCTAAAATGGGCTAAAAGGGCCTCTAAAACGGTGTAAGGGTTCGAAAAGAGTCGAGAAAGATCAAGAAAAAATATCCACAAATCTAAAGAGACCTAAAAAGAGCCTAAAAATGAGTTTCTACAACAACAAAAAACAGAAAACTATAAAATCAACAAGAAACAGATGAAAACAAAGAGGACCTTGTACGAGGGAGGGAATGACTGGTCTAATGGTCACGATCTCCCCTTTGGAAACAGTAAGGACCCACCTTTCTGCGTGTGTCAATCTGACAATTATCGAGTTTTGATGAGGTCAATTTTGTGTGTATTGAACATCTTCATTTATACGATGTAGGGTCTAAAAAGGTATTTTGGAACTGTGCCAAGGTCCGTTTTTCCTGTGTTGTTGTCGTTTTCATCTTCGCCGTATTCAGAAAGTTTCTAAACGCGGTGTTTCTATCAATCTAGATCTGAAAAGTGTATTTTCCTGCTCATTTTCCCTTGTACATATTATCCTCTTTTCTCATCTCTTTCCTCTTCCAGATGACGTTCAACATGACCAACATGTGCACCATCACCACCACGCTCATAAACGAGACCCGTCTCCGTCACTTCATCTTCAACAGAGACGTCATCGACCTGGAAGCGGGGCCTCTGGACAAGGAGGTACAGAATCGGATGAAGAAGCTGCTTTTCAATAAGAAAAGCAGTCCGTTTCGGGTGGAGAGCGTGGAGATGAAAGGAGTGGTGATGCTGCATGCGAGACCAAAGTCAATTCGGACTCATGGACACTCGGAAACGAATTCGATGATGGTGAAGGCCGAGTTTTTGGAGGAGTTGAAGGAGATGGTGATGGGGATGGAGAAGACTTTAGTGGCTTCTACGGCGGAAGTCTATGAGGAAGAAGAACATGAAGAAAAAGAGGTCAAGAAACCCAAAAAGAAGGCTCCAAAACCCACCACAGACGCCGTGAACATTGAGCCAGAACCCAGGAAAATCATAGAAGGGGAGTCCTCAATCTGCCCTCAATGCCTTGCAACATGCAACAAGTGCAATTCCATCAAGGAACAGCTCAAGGAATCCACAAGGACCATAAGACAGACAAATAAGAAGCAGAAAGCGAAGGATAAAGAGCTAGAAGAGACAAAGATCAAGCTGATAGAAGTTGAAGAGTGAGTTTCCCCCCATTTCTAGACTCATCTATTCATTTTTTTCAGGGAAAGAGAACAGAGAGTCAGGGCTCATCAGGACAAGATGGAGGCGTTGAGGAAGCAGATAGAGGAGCTTCGCGCAGCGACTTTGAAAGCGAATTGAGATTGAGATCTTTGTTTTCTTGTTTATATCCTTTTTTGTTACTCGGTTTTTGATGTATAAAGACACTTTCATAATCCACTTCTTTGTGTTCCCTTTTGTCATTTCCTCCACCCTTCCTTTTATTGGTTCATCTTCACGTCAATATTTTCTTGGTTATTGACAAAAGTATAGATCCGATCTTCCAAACCAATTAGCACTAATATTGAGCTACCTAGTTCCAGCGTTCATAGATCTATTGATCCATTTGTGTTTCCGTATTGGCCCGTCAGTCAGTCAGTCTCTTGCTGTTGTACCACGTACCCCGTTTTTTGTATCCTGTTCTACTATCGATTTTGACAATGAGCTCTTCTACGTCTTCCGCTAACACTGTAAGTTCCCAGTTTCTTTTTCAACCTGTACAAAATGTGTATTTCAGATTGGCCTTGAGAAGTATCTGCAAAATGTTTTGAATGATGCTGGAAATACCTATGATCTACTTGCCAAGATGAAGAAGGAGATGGAGGAGAAGATGTCAGAAAAGCCGAAAGAGTCAAAGAAAGCTGAGGTGAAGAGCAAGAAGCAGAAGCCAGCATCAATCCCAGCTCCAAAACCCACTCCACCTGTCCCAACATCAGCTCCTGTTCCCAAGCCCTCCAAAGCCGTTCAGAAGCCCAAAACCCTCGATGTCCCGAAGCCCCAGAACCCCCAGGAATCCAAGGTTTGCCCCAAGTGCATCAGAACCAGTGATCACTGCAAGAAAGCCAAGGAGGAACTCAAGGGAGCTCAAAGTGAGATCAAGAAGTTGAATAAGAACATCTCGGAAACGGAGAAGGCACTGGAACAAGAAAGGAAGCAGCGTCTGGAAGCAGAAGAGGAGCTGAGAGTTCTCAGAGAGCAGATGGAAGAGATGAAGAAGGCTCAGCAGGTTGTGAAGGTTCCAGAACCATCTCCAGAGGTTTTGAAGCTCAAGAAGAACCTTGCTGACTTCCAAGACAAACTTCACATCGTGCAAGATCAAGATCCGATCCACAAAGCGAGCCAACAAGTGACCAGATTGATCACCATCTCCGACAATGAAGAAGTGAAGGATCGGTCTCGTCTGGAGCTTCTCAAGGTTCAAATGAGCTACACAGAGTACACAAACACCCTGGAAAAGAACATTGAGAACATCCAGATCGTTTTGAACAACGCTCCAAAGCTGCTTCCTGTCCCAGAGTACCCACAACTTCCAGCTGTGTTTTTCGAGGAACTTCAGAAAGCCGAGGACGCGAAGAACAAGGAGTTGGAGCAGGAATGTGTGATCTGTCATGATGCAGTGGACGAGAAGAAGGAAGAGGACTTGTTCCAGTGTCCGGAGTGCAAAAAGAAGGTCCATTTGACATGTGTCAGCAAGTGGTGGGAGATCAACGATAGCTGCCCGCATTGCAGAGCCGAGTGGAAGTAACCTATAATTTTTGTCCTTTTCTTTGTGTTTTTCTGTGTTTTTTCAATCTGTTTTTGTTGTAATAATAAAGCTTTATGTTTCCTATAGCCATTTCCTTCACCCTTCCTTTTGTAGGTTCATCTTTACGTCAATATTTTCTCGGTTATTGACAAAAGTATAGATCCACCAAACCCATTAGCACCAATATACGGCTGCCTAGCAACGCGTAGTCCCTGTTAATCGTCCTATTCCCAGCGTTTATAGATCCATTTGTCAATTTGTGTTTCTGTATTGGTCCAGTCAGTCAGTCTTCAGTTGTAGTACCTCGTACCCAGTCTTCTGTATCCTGTTCAACGTTCGATATTGACAATGGATTCTTCAAAGTTTTCCGCCGATACTGTAAGTTCTCGTTTCTGTTTATGTACTTCATCACAAACTTTCAGGTCTTCGTCCAACTCTTCACCGATGGACCCCACCAATTTGTCATGGTGGATGAGATGAAAAGAGCCATAAAAGGAACTCCATGCCCCAGAGATCCAAAAAGAAATTGGTACACCATTGACGCCAACATTGCAAGGGCAATGGCTGAAAGATCCGGAAGGGATATCCGGTTTCTTCCAATCCGGCTCTCCCGAACAGAACATGCAGCCCTTCCCGTCATGTGCCCTAATGGTACTCACTGTATCTTGGCAGTGGACGCCTTGTTTGAATTCCTGCATTTCATGGTTTTGGAGCTCAAGGTGTTCCAGAACAGTACTGATGACAAAATGAAGAAGTTTGTGCAATTCTGCAGCACTATCGATGAATATCTGGAGATTGAAACGGTAAGAAAAGTTTCTAGGTTGATTTTTCTTATTTTCATGAGATGTTTTTACAGAAGTCCCAGTTTTTCTTGCCGACGAAAAGAGTCGAAGAACTCTATCAGCTTGCCGCTTACCAGTTCTCCGTGTACTCAATTGATGCGGAACCTTCTACTCGGAGTATTCCAAAGCAACTCATTCACCTCGGACTCATCCGCCAACAATCAGACATTCGCAATTACCCAGGACTCGCTTCTCTGGATTTTAGTGATCCAGAGATCACTCTTCATCAATGTATCCTCGTGTGTCTCCTAAAAAAGTTCAAGAGTCTTGGAGCCTTTGTGCACAATCAGAAAGGGTGTCATAGACTGTTGAGCTGCAGGGTCTGTCTGGGAGGAAATGTTCAAGAAGAGATTCCAGAAGGCCTGGATAAATATCTGCGGAGTGTTTTGATTGAGGCTGAGAATACTCATGATCAACTTGCCAAGATGAAGAAAGAGATGGAGGAGAAGATGTTAGAAAAGCCGAAAGAGTCTAAGAAAGCCGAGGTGAAGAGCAAGAAGCAGAAGCCAATTCGAAAGGTTCTGGAGACTCCTATGGTTCCCAAAGTGGTTCCAGAACGTTCTGAAGTTGCAGCTCCTGTTGCAGCTCCATCTCAAGCCTCAAAGCCCACTCCTCCCCCTCCAACTCCAGCCCCAACTTGCAAGCCCTCCAAAACCGTCCAGAAGCCCAAAATCCTTGAAACCCCGAAGCCCAAAGACTCCCAGGAATCCAAGGTTTGCCCCAAATGCATCAGAACCAGTGATCACTGCAAAAAGGCCAAGGAGGAACTCAAGGGAGCTAATAATGAGATCAAGAAGCTGAAGAAAACCCTTTCCGAGTCTGAGAAGGCACTGGAACAGGAGATGAAGCAGCGTCTGGAAGCAGAAGAGGAGCTACGCGTTCTCAGAGAGCAGATGGAGCAGATGAAGAAGGCTCAACAGGTTGTGAAGGTTCCAGAACCATCTCCAGAGGTCCTGGAGCTAAAGAAGAATCTGGCCAACTTCCAAGACAAACTTCACATTGTGCAAGATCAGGATCCAATCCACAAAGCCACCCAGCAAGTGACCAGATTGATCACCATCTCCGACAATGAAGAAGTGAAGGATCGGTCTCGTCTGGAACTTCTCAAAGTTCAAATGAGCTACAATGAGTACACAAATGCTCTGGAGAACAACATCAACAACATCCAGATCGTCCTGAACAATGCTCCAAAGCTGCTTCCTGTTCCAGAGTACCCAGAACTTCCACCAGTGTTTTTCAAAGAACTTCAGAAAGCCGAGGACGCGAAGAACAAGGAGTTGGAGCAGGAATGTGTGATCTGCCATGATGCTGTGGACGAGAAGAAGGAAGAGGACCTGTTCCAGTGTCCTGAGTGCAACAAGAAGGTCCATTTGACATGTGTCAGCAAGTGGTGGGAGATTAACGATAGCTGCCCGCATTGCAGAGCCGAGTGGAAGTAATTGATAATTTTTGATCTGTTTTGATGTTTTGTTTGTGTTTTTACAATCTGTTTTTGTTGTAATAATAAAGAAAATGGAACAAAACCATTTGTTTAAATGAAAACAGAGCGCTGAACCTTTCACACTTCTCCTCCTGTATCGCTCGTTGATAACCCGTCTTCATTGGAGCCCTGAATAGAGTGACAAAGATTTTAGTCCTTCGTAATCACATGACTGGAAATTTATAGAGCCTAATAAACCTTTATAATCGACTTCTTTATGTTTCTTATAGCCATTCCCTTTACCTTTCCCTTTATGGTTCACATTAACTTCAATATTTCCTGATTATCGACAAAAGTATAGAGCCGCCGCCATATTAGCACCAATAAAGAGCTACTTTACCGCGCGTAGTCTTCTCTAATAGCGCTAACCACCGCGTTGTAAAGATCAATTGGTCGGATTGTGATTTGGGTATTGGTCAGTCAGTCAGTCTCTTGCTGTTGTACCTTGTACGCTGTCTATTCTCTGCTGTATCCTTTTCGATTGTGACAATGGAGTTTTCTGCCGATACTGTAAGTTTTCGTTTCTCTTTTCCTCTAGCCCATCACAAACCTTTTTTGTTTAGGAACTCATCCAACTCTTCACCGACGGACCCCTCCAATTCGTCCTGGCCGATGAGATGAAGGAAGCATTGAACGGAACGCCGTACTCTACGGATCCAAGAAGAAAGTGGCATACTCTCGACGCGAAGATTGCCAGAACAATGGCTAAAAGATCTACGAAGGATATCCAGTTCGTTCCGATTCCACGAAATGTACATGGAACCATTGTTATCATGACTCCAACTGGTGCTACTTGTCTTTTGGCCGCGGACGCTTTGAGAGACGTCTTGTTTGATATGGTGCTGGAGCTCAAGGTGTTCCAGAACCTTACCTTGGAGAAGTGGGAGAGGATTATGCAGTTTTTCAAGACTATTGATAAGTACCTGTCACTTGAAACTGTAAGTTTTTATCTTTCAAATTTAACAAATTTTATTTTGGTTCTTTCAGAAATCCCAGTTCTTCCTGCCTGTGACAACTGTCGAAGAGATTATGGGCCTTGCCTATGAACAGTTCTCACCGTTCCCAGTGAATCCTAAACCATCTACCGGAAGCATTCCTCAACAACTCATCCATCTTGGACTCATTCGCCAAACCTCTGAAATTCAGAACTACCCAGGACTTGTTGCCTTGCTTCGCAGAGACCCGGAAGTCACCCTTCACCAATGCGTCTTTGCGTGTCTACTGGAGAAGTTCAAGATTCTTGGAACCTTTGTTCATCGTCAGAAAGGGTGTCATAAGCTGTTCAGGTGTAGAGTCTGTGTAGAAGGTGAAGCTCAGGAGGAGAGTTTGGAAATGTGTCTGCAGGGAATTTTGAATGATGCTAAGAATGCTCATGAGCAACTCGTCAAGATGCCGAAAGAGTCAAAGAAACCCGAGGTGAAGAGCAAGAAGCAGAAGGCAGCAGCTTCAACCCCAGCTCCAAAACCCGCTCCACCCGCCCCTACTCCAGCCTCAACTTCCACGCCCTCTCAACCCGTCCAGAAACCCGAAAGCCTCAACATGCCGAAGCCCCAAAACCAACCGGAATCAAAGGTTTGCCCCAAGTGCATCAGAACCAGTGATCACTGCAAAAAAGCCAAGGAGGAACTCAAGGGAGCTGAGAATCAGATAAAGAAGCTGAAGAAGAACCTCTCGGAAGCAGAGAAAGCACTGGAACGGGAGAGAAAGCAGCGTCTGGAAGCAGAAGAGGAGCTGCGAGTTCTCAGGGAGCAGATGGAGGAGATGAAGAAGGCTCGACAGGTTGTGAAGGTGCCTGAACCGTCCCCAGAGGTTTTGGAACTCAAGAAGAATCTGGCTGACTTCCAAGACAAGCTGCACATCGTTCAAGATCAAGATCCGATCCACAAAGCGACTCAGCAAATCACCAGATTGATCACGATCTCCAACAATGAAACTGTCAAGGATCGGTCTCGTCTGGAACTTCTCAAGGTTCAACTGAGCTACAACGAGTACACAAATGCTCTGGAAAAGAACATTAAGAACATCCAGATTGTCCTGAACAATGCTCCCAAACTGCTCCCCGTTCCAGAGTATCCAGAACTTTCACCAGTGTTCTTCAAGGAACTCCAGAAAGCCGAGGACGCAAAGAACAAGGAGTTGGAGCAGGAATGTGTGATCTGTCATGATGCAGTGGACGAGAAGAAGAAAGAGGACTTGTTCCAGTGCCCGGAGTGCAACAAGAAGGTCCATTTGACATGTGTCAGCAAGTGGTGGGAGATCAACGATAGCTGTCCGCATTGCAGAGCCGAGTGGAAGTGAATGATAATTTTTGTCTCTGTTGATTTGTTTCTTGTGTTTTTTATCTGTCTTTCCTGTTATTATGAAGAAAACAAACATTTATTTACATGAGAAGCGGAACACTCAACCTCTCACACTTCTCCTCTTGAATCGCTCGTTGATAACCCGTCTTCATTTGAGCCATTATGAACAGTATCATCCTTGACCACACCTAAACGTTCATGAAAGAGGTCTCTCTTATCTGGAAATAACGCTTACATCTCTCTCCGCTCCTTTTTTGAAAGATGGAGGTGGATTTCGCTCAAAGCAATCCGTAAAGATGTCCCAGTACATTGACTGGAAGTGGGATCGGTCGATGAGGTGGAGGTGTTGGTAGCCGAGGGCCTAAAAGGTTTCTGATGAATTCCTAGTGCTAAAAAATATGTTAGATACCTGTAAAGCATCCTGCGCTTGCTCAAAATTATCCTGCAAATTGGTCACCACCAAATTCAACACCAATGCCAAATTTGACGCATGCGACTTGAAGTACTCATTCTCTTTCAGTCTGTTTGGACTGACATGATCGAGTCGGAAAAGCCTTAAAATATCCTCATCGGTGTGTAGAATGTCCCAAAACATGTCGCAGGAGCATTTTCGAAGCTGTTTTTGAGAGCATTTGAACCAGCAGGTTTCAATGATTCGTTTGTCGTCTCGGGAGAGTCCGGAGATTGAGCCATTTGCTAAACAGGAATAAGAATGATGTCATTTTTAAGATTCAGGGCTTTTGAGGTAAAGAATAAGGATGAGAATGACACAAAGAAGTCAAGAGGAAGTGTCAAATTAGGTTACAAAACCTAGTGAATAGAGGGCAAAGAATATAAGGCAGAGAACACTGATCAATGCCGAAAATTTTGGTACAAAACTTTTGGCCAAAAAAAATGCTTTTTTGGCTCATATTCAGTGTGTTTCAGACTGAATAAAACAGTAGCAACAGAGTACTCACGTCCATCTTCCGATTTCCTTGGTCCCTGAGTCGGTACCGGGATGTGTCGAGTCTTTGGAAACCTTGCAGAATGACTCGACCCTACTGGTCTCGTTGGAAGCTTCTCCTGGGTCCGGTTGTCCAGACTTCGACTTCGGTTGGTTCGATTGTTTTGGCGGAAGAGTTTTTCGACCTGAAAACATGGAAAAAATGGTTACAGGGAAGGACTTTGGGTCCTCAAAGTCTCAAAAAAGCTCAAAATCAAATGTTTGAGGACCCATTTGAAGGGGTTCCCGGTGGTTTTCAGAAGATTCAAATAATGTTAAAAGTAGATCTAATTTTCTTTTCTTAATCTTTATAAAAATTTACAAAAATCTGGAAAAAAGTTTTTTTTCAAAATTTTTCCAATTTGAAAAAAAAAATTTTTCGAAATTTTTTTTTTCTCGGAATCTTTCAGATTTTTATCAGTTTTGATAGTAAACGTTTAGATCTATCTCAAACACTATTTGGATCTTCTAGAAAACAACGGGAACCTCTTCAAATGGGTCCTCAAACATTCGATTTTGGGTTTTTTTGAGACTTTGATTTTGAGATTTGGAGGGCTCAAAAGTGCTGTTAGAAAGCGCTTTTAGCAGAAATAAATTCCAAATTTGTAATCAGCGTGTCAAAATCTGCTTTCTACTGTTAATTCTGATAAAATTCTGCAGAATTTTGAAAAAAAAATATATTTTCATATTTTTTCCAATCTGAAAAAAAAAATTTTATGAAAAAATTTTTTTCCTTCAAAAATTTTTTTGTCTTAGGCTCCAAATGAATTTATTTCCAGCCAATTCTCACCTTCTCCTTAGTCTCCTGACCATGTGCATGTGTAGCTGCCGCCGTCGAACTTCCATTTGACGAGGACGAGTGGGCGTGGCCCATTGAACAGGTGAATCTGAACGAAAACAGTGTTTTTCAAAAGGATTTTGAGTATGAGTATGAGTAGAGCACATGAAGCACAAAACGTATGACCTCCTGGAGCCATCCGGAAAAAGAAAAAATGGAGAGGAGGAGAAGAACATCAATTATTCATAAAATTCGCTCATTCATTTCTCGGCCAATTCTCCTCTATTCTAGGCGTATTTGGCGGTCAGCAAAATGAGGCATAAGAAGTGTGAGAAAAGCGCGGTTTTTCCTACGTTTAGGAGCCCGGGTTCCAGGAATTTTTGTAGCCCAAATGCACTTGGTTTTTGCGTTTGAGAATTAGGTAAAAAATGAGCCTAACACACAAGATGAAAAAGAGAGGGGTGTCACTTGGAAATGTATGTAAAACACTTGTAATTGCTCATGGAGGGGGGTGTCACATGTTTGTCTAATTGGAGAAGATGTTAGGAGGGGTGACGTGTTGATGGATCGGATCGAAGAGAGCTCAAAGGTTAATAGGAGCTCGCTTTTTTTAGACCTTCAAAAGCCCAAAAAAGCCTAAAATCTGAAGTTTGGGGACTGATTTTGATGGGTTCCGGGCATTTTCCAAGGGTTCTAAATAGTGGAAAAAATAGATTTTGGCCTGAATTAATCATTTTTATGAAAATCTTGCAAATTTTGAAAAAAAAATTTGCCGAAAATTTTTTTTTTCAAAGTATGAAATTTTTTGAAATTTTTTTTTCTCGAAATTGTGAGATTTTTATTAGAATTGATAGTTTAACTCAGGATCGTTCAATTCCACTACTTGAAATCATTGAAAAACGTCGATAACCGATCAAAATCGGTCCCCAAACATCAGATTTTGAGCTTTTTTTAGAACCTCAAAGTCCCAAAAAAGCGCAAAGTCTGAAGTTCGAGTACCGATTTTGATGGGTTTCCGATATTTTCAAAGGTTTTAAATAGTGGAAAAAATAGATCTTAACCCGAACTGCCAATTTTGATACAAACCTCGAAAATTTAAAAAAAAATTTTTTTTCGAAAAATTTTCCTACCCAAACATTTTTTTTGGAAAAAAAAATTTCTCCAGAATCTGAAAGTTTTCCATAAGAATCAACAATTCAGGTCAAAATCAATCTATTTTACTATTCCAAACCTCTGAAAAACGCCTAAATTTTCTAAAAATCTGTCCCCAAACTTCAGTTTTCGGGCTTTTTTGGACGAAAATACCAAAATCTTTGAGGCTTCAAAAATGGTCTTTGCAAAGCTCTTCAGTAAAAATTGAAACCAACATAATAATCAGCACAAAATTCTCTATCAAATAACATATGAAAAAATACAAAAAGGCGATTCGACAAAAACACTGTTTTGGAGGCCTTTGGAGGCCCAACACTGCAACATCTAACAATAAAACAAGCTCTGATTCTGATTCGCGAATCTGAATCTGAATTTCCCAAAGCATTGAGCCGCACTAATCGCATTTCTAGTACATCCCTACGTGACATCACACCGTGAAATCCGCAAAATCAGAAGGGAAAAGGCATCCAATTAACGCATTTACGCAGTGTTATCAGATTTCTTTCACGCTTTGCTAGATTGCTCTGCTCTCTTTTGCGATCTAGAATATGACCTCCGACGCAATTGAATAAGAAATTTGGAAGTGTTTAGAAGGCCAAAAAACATATGGTCAAGAAAAGGGAAAAGGAGAAAAGTAGCGGGTGCCTCTAGAAGAAGCTCTTTTCCTCCTCCTTCTCCTCCGATCGTAAATGAGTCTTATTAGGCGACGGACACATTGACGACGTCTTCTCTCTTCTATCCAGAAGACACTCTCAATGTCTCCAGGGAGTTTCACTTTGGCCAATGAATGAGTGAACTGCAGAAACGAGAAAGGGACCACTCCCAAGAAGGGTTTTTGGGAAAATGAAAAAGGAGTTGAGTTGAGTGAAAAGAGTGGAAATAACAAGTTTGTGTTCTAGGCCTAGACAAACATTGAGACGTCACACCAGGTTCTGGTTTCATCACTTTGACATTCAATTTGACAAAAAGGTTTGGTCTAGGTGACTTTAGAGCAAGTAGAATGTGTCAGAGATCAAATTCTACACTGTAAACATCCAAAAAACCAGAATTCGGGAACATG
The DNA here is from genome assembly GCA_900883565.2 of Caenorhabditis panamensis. NCBI lineage: Eukaryota > Metazoa > Nematoda > Chromadorea > Rhabditida > Rhabditidae > Caenorhabditis > Caenorhabditis panamensis. Next base: position 378,419 of record LR537568.1, read on the forward strand.
ACAAAAATAGAAATGCTTTGGAAAAGCTTCCCAACAAAAAACCAATAAGACCAACTCCTCTTTTCATTTTATACGATTCCCCTTGAGATTTCCGTTTTGAAAATGACAATATCGGCTGACCCAATTGGCTTTTTCATCTCGTCTCATCTCATCTCTTATGTGTCAACACTCTTGTCAACACTGTTGCAAGTCCGCTCTATTGGACTCGGAAAGTGGTTTTTTTTAGATCAAGTCTTTTTGTACTTTTTTGGCGTTATTCGGTAGAAAAATTTGTGCTGATTATCATAGAACTTTTGGTTTTTGCTGATGAGCTTTTCAAAAAAATTTTTTTGGAACCTCAACGATTTTGAGCCAAGAAAGCCGAAACTCTGAAGTTTGGGGACTGATTTCGATGGGTTCTTGACATTTTTTGGAGGTTTCAAGTAGTGAAATAGATTGATAATAACATAGACTTTCAATTCTAAGGAAAATCTTGCAGTTTTTAGAGAAAAAAATTTTGTCCCAAAAAAAAATTTTTGGGTAAGAAAAAAATTTTTTGAAATTTTTTTTGAATCTGCAAGAACTTTACCAGAATTGATTGTTCAGATCAGTATCTATCTTTTTCACTATTTGAAACTTCTGGAAAATGTGTGTAACCCATCGAAATCGGTCCTCAAACTTCAAATTTTGGGCTTTTTTGGGACTTTGACAGTTGGAAAAAGGTCGAAATGTAAAGTTTAGAGACCGATTTTTATGGGTTCCAGACATTTTTCAAAAGTTTCAAATAGTGGGAAAGATGAGTAAAAACCTAATTCATCAATCCTGATAAAAATCTCGCTGATTTTGAAAAAAAAATTTTATTCAAAAAATTTTTTTTGGGGTTTGAAAATTTTTATGAAAATTTTTTAATTTTTTTTTCAAATCTGCAATATTTTTCTCGAAATTGATAGTATTAGTCAATATCCATCTATTTCACTAGGGGCTAAAAATTGCAACAAATAGAGAAAACGGTCAATTAGGTACCAATTCGTGAAGCGTATGGAACAAGAAACTTAGACAGCAAAAATGACGATTGTGTGAACGAAGCGTGAAGGGGGATTCCCAGAGATGACTCAAATCAAATCAACTCAAATCAACTCAACGTCTACACTACTCCAAGTCTTGTTTTTCGTCGTGTCATCTCATCTAGATCTTCTATTCTAAAATGAGTCAAAGAGAAGGAGCGGGTAATATTTACCCTTCTTGACGACGTCAGAAGGGAGGGGGTAAATATAGCAAAGGAGTAAATATCTCTAGAAGAAGACGACCTACTTGTCATTTGTGTCGCCATTCATTTTGAAGCTTTGCAAAGTACTCGTTTTGGGTGGGCACCACGTTGAGCTCCTTGCCGAACACGTTTTGGATGATGCTCTCGTGGGATTGGCCGACACGGCGGGAGGAGAGTCTTGGGAGGTCTAAATAGACAGTTTTTAGCAAGAAATTGATGAAAATGAAACATGACAATGTCTAGAGAAACTTACGCTTCCTATAAGCCTTCCTTGTCATCAAAATGTACAGTGGAATACTGTACTCAAAGATCAGCGCCAAATGATTGAGCACTATATACGGAGCAAAGGTCATCAAAGAGTGACAAGTATCGTAGTTGTCTTCTAGCATTCGATCCGTGATTTCATTGCTCAAAAAATCAACCATAGTCACCATACTATCCAGGATTATCACAGGGAGGAGAGCTTTTCGCACCATTCTGAATGGAATTTTGGATTGGATTCCATCTAACAAAACCATGAAATTTACATCAAGTTCTCAATAATCTGATACCGCATTGAAAGCGTTGTCTTGCACATGATCCCCTCGTCAGTTTGATACCGCAAAGTGCGTCGTCGATTCAAAAAGTACAAGCAAATGCAGCCAGAAATAATGATAGCTGTCACCGCGGCAGACGCGATACATCCTCTGCATTGGAAAGAGCCAAAGTAGATGTAAGAGGCAACGGTGATGGTGACGGAGATGGTGAAAAGGGGCCAGTTACGATTGGTTTCGTAGGATACTGCCCAGATTGTGGAGATGAAGCGTTCTGAAAGTTGGAAATGCGAAATTCGCAGCGCGCCGCCAAACTTTTCGACGATTTCAGTCATGCGCCTTTAAAGTCGGGGTACTGTAGTTGCGTCGTTTTTCGTTGATTTTTCGATGATTTGTTCGTTTTTTTCGGTGATTTTTTCGGAAAATTGTTAGAAAAAGAAAGCGTTTCAGTTACTCATACTGATAAACAACAATTTGAGTCGAAATTCCGCTGAAAATTCGCCGAAAAAAACGATAAAATCATCGAAAAATCGAGGGCGCCGCCAAAACTTTCCGGCGATTTCAGTCATGCGCCTTTGAAGTCGGGGTACTGTAGTTTCGTCAATTTTTCTATTATTTTCTCGTTTTTCTATGTGATTTTTCCGGGAAATTGTTAGAAAAAGGAAAATTAGCGGGAAAATCGATGAAATCATCGAAAAATCGAGGCAGCCGCAGACGAACCTACCGTAACCCTGGATTTAAAGGCGCATGACTGAAATCGCGGGAAAGTTTGGCGGTGCGAAAAGTGAACTTTGTCGCCAATCTCGCAACCTAGATCACTTCCTCTAGAGAACTAGCTAATCAAATCCCATTTCTCACCTATCAAACAACAAAACGCCAATGGCGTAACAGCCGCATAAGTCAAATCATACACCATATAAACCACTTCCAAAGCTCGGTTTCCTGCGTTGAAAATGAAGAGAAACTGGCAAACTCCTTCGGCTATATCACAAAGGATATAGCAGAGGACAATGTATCCAAAAAGAGAGCAAAAGAATGGATGACAACACTTGCGAATCTTGAAGTGGATTCCGAGGAGAACGGCGAAAAGCATGGCTTCTACGAGGATTAGAAGGGCGTAGTATAGAGCGATGAGGACGTGGAATATGGGTTCAACGTTTACAACCTGAAAAATGAGGGAAAACGTTTGAAAATTTGGGTTTTGATGTTGTTTACCACAATGTAATGATTTCGAAGCATCACTGATGTGCAGTTTGTGAAAGACGCCGGTGATGACGTTTTGCTAGAGTACATTGGACTTGAAAATGGCTGGAAATAGCAGAAACCAAGTTGTTGAGCTGGAAAAACCAGCCAAAAAGACGAAATCTCGTGCGAAAATGAAGAAATGAAGGTAAGCTACTGCGAAAAGGACACGCGTTGGAAGATAGAAATTATGGGTTATGACGAGAGGGGGGTTGTCTGTTTTCTCAGGTTTTCAGTGGTTGTCAGTGAACTAAAAGGTGAGATTTTGATGTTAGAACGTGGAAAATTATAGGGTTTATGCAGTGTTTGGTCATGTGAGAAAATGGCAGAGATCGATTCGAAATTTGAAGGACACTGGCCTAAAAGCACGAAGTTAGAGTTTGGGGGCGGATTTTTATGGGTTTCTGACATTTTCTAGAGGTTTCAAATAGTGAAAGAGATAGATCTTGACTTGGACTGTCAATCCTAATCAAAATCTGGCAGATTTTGGAGAAAAATTTTTTTTCGAAAAAAAATTTTTTTTTGGAAAATTTCGAAAAAATCGAAATTTTTTTTGAACTTGCGAGAATTTTGTTGGAATTGACAGTTTAGCTTAAGATTGTTATTTTCTGATACTTGAAACTTCTGGAAAATGTCAAGAAATACCTTTTTTACACCCTCAAAATTCCAAACAATCCCAAAATCTAGAGTTTGGGGGCCGATTTTTATGGGTTTTTGCCATTTTCTAAAGGTTTCAAATAGTGCAAAAATTAAATATAGACTTGAAATACAAATCCAAATAAGAATCTAGCAGATTTCTGAGAAAAAAATTTTTTTCGAAAAAAAAATTATGTTGAAAAATTTCAAAAAAAAAATTTTTTTCCGATTTTGCGAGATTTTGAGTTAGATTGATGATTTAGGTTTAGATTGCTTTTTTCCATTATTCAAAACCTCTAAAAAATCTCGGGAACCTATCAAAAACTAGGAAACAAAAAACACTTCTCTAGTCAGCCTAACCAAAGAAAAGCGGAAACATGAGCAATGTTCTTATCATCATAACCTGATTTCCTTGTTCTAAGACTTTCTGGGAATTAGAAAAAGAGAAACTTTCTCATAAATCAGACACACCTGAGCTTTCTGGTGACAACAACAAAAAGTTACGGAGCGCCTGGTAATCCAATCAGAATGTCGAGTAGGAAGGAAAAAAGTAATCCGACTATTATAAAAAGTGATTTATTTCGTATGAATACATTCTGAGATCTTTTCTTCTCTTTTCTAGGCAGTTCTAATAAGGAAAACATAGACAATTTTCAGCTGCAAAGTCAAAAAGTCAAAATAATAGAGAAAAGAGGAAAACAAGCCAAAACGAACTCTCCGGGTTTTGGCTGTCTAATTAAACGGAACCGCTCTGTCCAAATTCTCATACAACTCTTTGCGATGTGGCATAAAGTGACGACGGAGCATGTGACCGACAATATGAGCACTTGCTGAGATTGCTAGGATGATTCCGCAGACGACGGTGGACCGGTTTTGGAGGGATTCGGAGAGGGTTCGTTTGCGGGTTCGCTCGCAGATGTAGACTGGAAAAGATGGGTATATCTGGGGAGGGGTTAGAGGTAGAAAAAAGTTGTTGACTGACAAATTATAGTTTGAAATATGGGCTTCATTTTTTAGTTGACAACTTTTTGTTATCGCTTTTAGTTTCGGAGTTATGAGCTGCTGTACTCTAGGCGCTGTGCTATGGTACCTTGCCACAGTATGGTGCTAGGAAACCTTTGATTTCGGGTTATTGTAGAAGCTAGCAAAAAATTGTTTACTAACAAAATATAGTTCAAACTATGGGCTTTTTTTTCTTAGTTGACAACTTTTTGTTATCGCTTTTAGTTTCGGAGTTATGAGCTGCTGAACTCTAGGCGCTGTGCTATGGTACCTTGCCACAGTATGGTGCTAGGAAACCTTTGATTTTGGGTTATTGTAGAAGCTAGCAAAAAATTGTTCACTAACAAAATATAGTTTAAAATATGGGCTACATTTTGTTAGTCAACAACTTGTTTGTATCTTTTCTGATTCCAAAGTTATAGACCGCTAAAGTCAAGGCGCCGCTCTATGGTGCCGCGCTACAGTATGGTGCACAGGAAACTTTTGATATCTGAGTTATTGTAGAAGCTATCAAGAATTGCTAACCAACAAAATATAGCCTAAAATATGGGCTACATTTTGTTAGTTGACAGTTTTTTGATACCTTTTATGGTTGACAAGTTATGAGCCGCTAAATGTGAGGCGCCGCGCAATGGTGCCATGCCACAGTATGCCACAGAAAATCTTTGATATCTGGGTTACTGTAGAAGCTAGCAAAAAGTTGTCAACTGACAAAATAAAGATTAAAATTTGGGCTTCATTTTGTTAATTGACAACTTTTTGCTATCTTTTTTGGTTTCATAGTTATAACGTGTCAAACACAACTCACAATTACTCTTCGGACCATACGGCTGCACATCAATCTCTGGAGAGAACATGACGAGAATTGGGAAGTCAAAGTTTTCACTATGCAATGTAACATTAATGCGGTCCTCACACACATACTTCTGTGTTAGTGGAGCCGAAAATATCACCGAGGAGTTGTCAGATTCAAAGACTGCAGAACTGCCCGCGTATTTCTCAATGTAGAGTACTTTCTGGAGCTGCCAACGCAACTCATCCACTCTTTTCACTCGCATTTCTTCCTAAACGTATGGGCGTTACCTTTCTCTATTTAAAAAAGCAAATTACCGTTCCAAAAATGAACTTCAGTGTCTTTCTTCGTCCATCTCTTTCATCTATAGTCGAGGAAATCGAAGCCTCACTTTTTCTATTGACTGCACATTTTCCCTTGATCTTTCCAGATGGTAAATGAAAATCTATAGGCTCTGTGTTGTTGTTTTGTTGGTTTAGAATCTTGATAGTAAACGTGATACTCATACATATGTCTCCCTGAACACAAATCGCCTAGATAAGCTTTAGAAAACTTGGCGTAACTCACATTCTCCTGCTGCAAACCAATTGTCTCATTGTCATGAGTGAAACTTGTCTGGATTCGGGGTACTGTGGTTTCAGTGGTGCTTGTAAGGGCCAGGGAATTGTAAACCAATAGTAAAAGGGCTAAATAACACCTCCAAAACATCGAAAATAGGAATACTCAAGGAAGGGGTGACGAAGAAAACCAAAGAAGACGACGCCTCGCAAAAAGAAGAACAAATAATTCCCCTCGTTGAGGATGGGATTGGAGCGAAGAGGGCCCCAAAATGAGCACACTTTTAAGCCCCTTTTGATGTATTCCCCCTTTTCTCCGACACTCTGGTCCCCTTCATTCTCAATCGTTCTCAACTATTTATTGGGTGTGTAATAGAAAAAGGGTTAGGTTTTTGGAGCTGGATTTATCTTGTGACTATGAGTTTTCAACTGGATCTTCTCGAACGCTTCATCGAAAAACTTCTGCAGCTCATTGAAGTAGTGAGGGTGGTAGTTGTCAACTTTGATGGAGAACTTGCTTCGGGGCTTTTTGTCTTCTCGGAGGACCAGGAGAGACAGGATTATGAAGTAGAGGGGAAGGCAGTGGATCACTGAAAATACTTGGGGAATCAAAGTACCCTCAATTTTTGCAGACATCTAACTATACTCTATGTAACCCACGCTTCACTGCCCTTCAAGAACAAACCTTCCACACTAGCAAACTGATTTCCCAATGGCATTTCCGCAAGATAAAAGTGCACTATATAAGTTGCGGCTGCATTATAACTGACATAGATCCAAGTGACAACACTCATGATCCGAAACATGTTGATAGTCCGCAAATTCTCAAAAATCTGGTATCTCTGTGTCAATGTCGCACTCTGCTGCAGTGAGGTCTCCCGGTAGCGCTGCAAGAACACCTAAGGACACACTTTTTCACACTTTTATTTACAAACCTCATTCTTCTTTAGTAGGTACAGTAAGGCTGGTATTGTAGCTAGTTGACTCGCCAAAACCAGGTAAACAGAGGGATTGAACGAGTAACGATTTCCGGTGGAAGCGAGCTGAGGGTAATTTCCGTTGTGATTCACTTACTCATTTACTTTACTTACCCAACAATAAAAAAGGATAGGATCTCCTTCTCGATTGGAGTTTTGAACTATAATCATCACCTCGGCAAGTAGCATATGACACGCGAACAACGTGATCCCTAGCCATTTGTATCGGTTCTCATACTTCTTGGCCCGGAATGTTGCTACAAAACGCTCAACAGTCAGTATGATCGGAGAGATTTCAATGATGTATTGAGTGACTTTGTAAATGATTCGCAAGTCACATCGACTTCTCGACGGCATAATTTCACAGCCAGAAGTCCAGGGTCCGAAATAGTTGAGGAGATCTTTTCCGTGAAGGACTATTCTTATAGAGCAGTGAAAAACAACAGCTAGGTTATGAGACAGAAAGATGCATTTGCTGTTAAAGTGTAGTTTGACAGAGTTTTTGATGCGGTGCAGGGAATAGAGGGCCATAGGGACACAGAAGAGACAACAAGTGGAGGTGAAGATTAGGACAGCTCTGGAAGTTTGTAATCTTCCAGGATTCTAAGCTTTCAGGCTCAGGTTTTCCTATCCAGCTTACCTCAACATCCACGCTGTAGCCACCTGAGCCATTTTCTCGCAATCTTGGTCAGTTGGCATGATAACTGTGTTGTTCATTTCATAACCAAATGTTGATAGAGATAACTCGACTCGGCTGACAAGTAGAAGAGACTAGAAAACGAGTGCGGGCAAGCGAGGAATAATAGACAGAGATGTGAGATGTAACTGCTGCTTCTGACCGGAAAGGAAGGTTCGTCATCACTTTTTCGCCTTCCTTTCATTACTCTGATCTTGAACTTCTGGGTTCAGTCTTGAGTCAAGACTCTTGAGGTGAGGAAACAGAAAAGTACAAACCTACAGTAATCCTGTTGAGTCAAACTAGACACGTATGTAGATCAAAAACCCTTCATTCAACACTCTGTAAACAAGTTATCATCCACTGCAGGTCCCCTCAACGAATTCCTAATTGATGTGTGCATAGAATCCAATTGGTACACTTGAGCAACTTCGAAACACTCATACAACAAGTGAAGCATTTTTTGAACGCCATGAAGAATCCGAACAACTCTTCCAACTCGAAGGGATCCATCATCTTCTTTGTTGAACAATCGGTGCTTTTCATAATTGCAAAGTTCCTGTATTATACGGCGCTTCTCCCTTATGCAAATGAGAACAAGGTCCTCTTCACAGTCATGGAAATCGATGTCCCATAACATTAGAGCGACTAGAAAGAGGAATTCCGTGAGATCCAATTGCACCTCATCCAAGCAAGTTCTCATTATCTGGTTTTGCAGGTTCCAGTAGGGCTTGAAGACACTAAAAACAGTATGCTGAAAAACAAAACAAGGCAATTAGATCTTACCTAAAAGCAGTGCGATGTTGATGGTCAAATGCGTTTTTGTAAAAGATCATCATAGATTTGATGTCTATATAGTCCCCATTGGCCAGGTAGAAGTGAGAGGGGTCTGAAACTGAGAGTTTTTCAAGAATTTTGTGATTTTCATCATTTCAATTTCCGATTTTTTTTTCGACCCTGATATTCCCAAAAAAGCTCAAAATCTGAAGTTTGATAACCGATTTTGCTGGGTTCCCGTAAGTTTTTACAGGTTTCAAATAGTGGAAAATAAACATCCAAGCCTAGACTATCAATCCTAGTAAAAATCTCGCGAATTCTGGAAAAAAAATTTTTTCGAAATTTTCCAAAAAAAAAATTTTTTTTCGAAAAAAATTTTTCCTCGGATTTTTCCAAATTTTGATTGAAATTGATTGCTCAAGTTGAAGTTTTACTGTTCTACTATTCAAAATCTATAGAAATGTCGGGAACCTCTAAAAATGGGTCCCCAAACTTTAGATTTCGGGGTTTTTTCGGGACTTTGAGCCTCAAAGTTTGAGGGTCTAAAAAGGATCTTAAAAATTTTTTTTTGGCAAAAATTGATATTGGGATAATGATCAGCGCAAAATTTTCTATCGAATAACATTGGGAAAAATGCAAATAGGCTAGACTACAAAAAAACTTACCAGTTGAAATATAGGTTCCATAGATGATATGCAATGGGGCTATAAACTGGGAGAGGAGCTTGCTCTAAAAAACAAAAACTATTTTAAAATAACCCTCAAAACTTGAATACCTTATAACTGCTCTTGAGACTCTGAAAAATTTCAGATTCCGAGATAAAATTGTCCATAATCAAGCGATAATCCATTGCCACCACTGCATTCTGAACTGTGTAGGTGCAGGATTCAGAGATCTTGTTGTCAATGCCAAAAGTTAGTTTTCTAGCATTCTGCAGCTTTTTGAAACCAAGATGTAAGGATTGGAAAATGGGTCCTGGCACGAAAACGCTTGAAAGTTGCTGAGAAACCACAGAGACTTCCAAAGACTTGGGGAGCTTCATCCCAGATTGAAGGCATTTCTTGAATCGACATGTCGGGCAGTGTTTTCGGATGTCTAAACTGCTCAAATAGGCAAAACAAAGGCTAGGAACACTTACTCATCTCTTTTTCACAATGTAGTTCACAAGATTTGCTAAGCAACTTGCTTTGTTCCTTGACTCTCCGGCGGAAAAAAGCACCGCAAGCTCTACACGTCAAAACACCAAAATGTGCTGCGTAGGCCGGTTGATAACATACTTTACATGAAGAAGAAGGTTCAGGGGACACTGTTAACATGATTGGAAAAGGAATAGAAAACAGAGAACAGGACAGACAAGGGTAAACATGATGGACTGAATGGTGGAGGGAAAGAGGATGACAAAAAGACTGGCGAGAGGAATCAGCGGGAACAAATGAACAAAATACAGCCAGGTACTTGGTCTTTTGAACCTGAGGGAAAATCTGACAAAAAATGAGCCTAAACGGACCATTTTGCGTAAAGTTATTACTGCGGTCACGCGAAGTGGCACTCGGTAGGTTTTGCCACGAAGTCGGTTTTTTGCTGTTTTCTCGATTCTGGGCCAATTTTTTTCAATTTTCTTGATAAAAACGGGTAGAAAATAGAATTTAAAACCTAGAAATAGTTGATTTGACCAGATTTGTCAATTTTTCATAGCAAATTTTCAGATTTTGTGTTTTGGTCGAGAAAATGAAAAATGGGTTTTGTTAAAATTCGCAATGAAAAACTAACGCATTTTGTTCGAATAAAGTGTCTTTATGTTTAAAATCCTTTTTTCTATCTGATTTTATCCCAAAAAACTGAGAAAAGTGATCCAGAATCGAGAAAACAGCAAAAAACAGATTTCGTTGCAAGACCCGCCAATTTCAACCCGTGAGGTGTCGGCTGTAGAAAAACGCATTTACAGCACATTTTAGCGAAAATGAGATTGAAAACAAAACTTTATCAATAACCCCTCAACAAATCAAAAAACGTGTCATGTAGCGTATCCAAATGATAAAACTGTGAGACCTCATGACTTTCATACAACATGTTCAAAGTCCTCTGCATTCCTTGTAGCATCATCATAATCTTCCCAACTCTCAAAGATCTGTCTTCTTCCAGTTCTCCAACAGATTCTCGATGCTTTTCATAATCACAAAGCTCTTTCATGATCTTGGTTTTCTGATCGAGACATATTGAAACCAAGGATTCAGAGCATTCATGGAAGTCGATATCCCATAACATCAAGGCTACTAGAAACAGGAATTCCGTGAGATCCAGGTTATTTTCATCGAGTGCAGATCGGATTATCCTGTGTTGAAGGTCCCAGTAAGGTTTGAACACTCTGAAACTTCACATTACATACAATAAATTTTTCCACCTAATTACCTGAACGCTTGTTGATGTTGCAAATCGAAAAGATCCTTGTAGTACCGATCAAGCCCCTTATGATCTATATAGTCCCCATTGGCCAGCATCACTAGATCCGGCTCTTCTGCCTTGAAAGTGCTTTCCAGAATGTGAAATGGGGCGATAAACTGTGCCAGTAAAGTTTTTTGCTCAGGCTTCTTGAGGGCTTGAAATGTAACACATTCTGATATCAGGTGACTGATAATCAGTTTGAAATCAATAGCAATGACGTTGTTTTGAATGGTATAAGTGCTAGCTTGAGGGGTTTTCTTGTCCTTCAAGCCAAAAGCCAGTTTTCTAGCAGATTCGAGGTTCTGGTATCCTTTTTGGAAGCTAGAAATGATCGGGCCAAGTTGAAAGGTGATAGGAGGCTTTGAGAAAGGGGTAGGAGCAGATACAGTGTCTTTCATTCCAGCTTCTAGACAGTTTTTGAATCGACAAGTAGGGCAAAGTTTGCGGAAATCTTCAATCCTACATTTGGCCTTGCATTTTTTCAAATTTGCCGCTGTTTTCTGTTGAATTTTCCGTCGGAAAAACATTGCGCAGGCTCTGAAAATTAACAGGGTCAATAGCACACAAGAACATTTGACAAACCTGCAAGTCATCGCTCCAAAATGCACTCCAAATGCAGGTTGATTACATACTTTACAGATTTTGGACATTTTGAACGTTTCAGGTAGGTTTTCCAGATGTTTTGGAGTTCAAACAGTGCAGAATAACAGGTGAAAAAGAGAGGAATAGATTGAAAAGTCAATAGTCGAAAGAAAAGAACAAGTGGAAACAGTGGAAACAGTGAAAGTGAGAGAGCAGGGAAAGAAGAGGAATAGAGAAAGAAGGACTAGAAACTAGACAAAAATGATGACAAATGGGTGTGATAAGAGTTCAAAATGTTAAAGATTAGAGACAAAGTGATGTTTTTGTTTGAGAAAATTGGTCTGAAAATGAGAAAACACTGAAAAACTGATTTCGTGGCGAGACCCACCGAGTGCCACTTTGGGTGATCGCAGTGTTAGGAAGTGGCGGCGGGGAATCACGAATATCTAGAAATCTAGGGAGGATATGAGAAAGTTGTCAACTACAAAGTTGTAGATTAGAAAATTTTCTATAGAATGACGTTTTGATTTGCAATTTTCAATAGTTTCCAAAAAAGTTGTCGGGTGTCAAAGTTAGGCGCGCCCTCAAAATGGTGGTACCTTTGGGAGAAGCGATATAACTCAAAAAGCAGCAAAGCTATCAAAAAGTTGTCAACAGCAAAGTTAAAGTTCACAATATTTACTACAACCTGTTTTTCAGATCATGAACTTCCAGCAAGAATAGACAAATTTCAAAGACCGCAAATACTTATCAAATTTAGTCAAGGATCAGGAAGTTCACGGAAGATTCATAAGATCCTACCTCCTTTCCCATGGTCTAGAAACTTCTCTGGATCACCATTATCCTTCTCCTCCTTTTCCTCCCTTCCCCCTAACTCTATCATTTGTGTCATTTCATCCGCCAAATGTGTCAAGTAGGTCGTGAACCGAACCGTACCGCCCGTCGTCTGCGATACATCATCTTATAAAAGAAAGCAACAAGTCAATGTGGGCGACGGTTTTCCGTGGTTTTCTCATTTCTATCTGTTCCTCGGGATTCCTGTGTTCCTTCTTGTTCGTCTCATTTCAACCTTGACCAAATTCTTTTTGATCAGTCTAACTTTTCCATCTGCTATCTTTTCAGCTCCTGAACCCTCGGTTGGAACCATGAACTTCCTCCACATCTTTGTCTTCCTTTTCTCCATATTCGCTGTGTTTGCAGCTGCTGATTTGTCGATTGATGGAGAGTCTGTGAGTACTTGGAAATCCTTGTTTCGGTGATTATCAAATGGTTTTCAGTTAGTCCTATCCATCAATGATGACGGACCAATCAAAGTGAGAAGAGCTAGATCTATTCATGAGCATTGAGGATTGGCGGACTGTTTACATGATACGGAAGACTATTTATTGATGATATAAAGCTTTATTTTTCTACTTTCGATGAAATTTCGACTATAACTGCATCAGAAAACATTGTTCAATAGAGTGCACTAACCAGGTCGACCTATGGCTAAGCACACCTCGGTTCAAAATGGTCCAATAAAGCCGAAATTTGAAAAGAAAACAGTTTAGAGCATTTAAAAACGTTTACGATGATTTGCAAAGTTTTGTTATGGTTCTCCAAATGAAGAACGTCCTCTGAAACTTCATCACGATCTGATAGAAACGTAGTGTTTACCGTAGCGAGGCGCCCAAAGTTCAACGGCTTATAACTTGCGAGACAATTAAGATTTCAAAAAGTTGTCAACTAATAAAATGTAGCTCTTGTTTTAAACTATATTTTGTTAGTTAACTACTTTTTAATAGATCCTACAGTAACCCAAATATCAAAGGTTTCCTCGCACTATCCTCTGACGCGGTAACATAACGCGGCGCATAAAGTTCAACGCCTTGTAACTTTTGATTCATTAAAGATTTTAATAAGTTGTCAACTGACAAAATGTAGCTTGTAATTTAGGCTATATTTTGTTAGTTGACATCTCTTTAATAGCTTTTACAGTAACTCAGATATCGAAGGTTTTCTTAAGACTGCCAGCTGCAGTGCAGCCTATCACTCGACTCCAAGACAATCAGAATCCTTTGAAAAACAAGGTCAACTTCTAATTCCCATCACCATTCAATCTCCATTTCCCTCCCAATTTCACCTCGGAAACCACCGCAACTAGCAATTACAATTAGCTACTTTCTACTTTCTATTCTCGACGTCGCGGGATACAAAACATGCAATTGGAACACGGAAATCCACAGGGAAACTTTCGAGGAGAAAACCAACTTTATGTGATTCGATTGAATCTCAATCTAGACAGATCTAGATACATACACATCGTTATTTCAACACATGACACTTGCCTCTCTTTTCCACACCCAGGTCTTTCCGAGTGGAAAAACAAAAACATATAAACACTTGGAAAAGAGCTCCCGCTCCCAAGCTCACGCTTTTTCACTATTTGACCATCAAAATGAAGCTCCAACTTTAACGCCTTTTTTCTAGCACTACTATCATTATAAATCAAGTTGTACACATGTAGTAGAAAACCTGAAGACGAAGAACTATGCGTCATGTTCGTTTTATTATTACAATGTAGGGAGGGTGAGATGGGAAGGGGAAAGCGAGGAGAAGTCTCACTTTTGTCTCACTTTTTCTCGCGATTCCCATGTGCTTGAGTTCCTGGGCTTTTGGCATTGATTTTCTATTAAAAAATCTAGAAATGAAAGTCTAGATCAGTTCGATTACTTCAGTCTCGCGAAGTGGCACTCGGCGGGTCTCGCCACGATATCTGTTTTTTGGGTGTTTTCTCGATTCCGGACCAATTTTCTTGTTCTTTTGTGTTAAAATCAGATAGAAAAGGAGATTTAAAACATAACGACATTTAATTTGACCAAAATTAGTTAGTTTTTCATTGCGAATTTAAAAAAAACCCATTTTTGCATTTTCTCGGCCAAAAACACAAAATCTGAAAGTTTGCCATGAAAAGTTCGACAAGTCTGGTCAAATTGACTATTTCTAGGTTTTAAATAGTGTTTTCCATCCGTTTTTAGCAAGAAATTTTAAGAAAATCGGACCAGAAACGAGAAAACAGCAAAAAACCGACAGACCCGCCGAGTGTCACTTCGCGTGGCCACTGTAGTATCAACGCTAACTTTGACGCGCTATAACTCAAAAACCAGAGTAGATATTGAAAAGTTGTCAACTACAAAAATGATTCTTGTTTTATAACAAAACTTTTATTAGTTGACAACTTTTTGCCAAATCTTCTAGATCTCGAGATATAATTGCTTTCATTGAAAGATCGCTCTATTCGGTTTAGGTATCCTGTTGGTTTGAACATTCTAAAAACCAAAAGAACACTTTTTCTAGTGTTCTATGTGACTTTTCCTTCTTTTCTTCTTCATTTTCTCTATCTTTTCTGAATGTCCCTTCTCAAGATTATCATCTTTTTCTCCTTTCTCACTTCCGTTTCCCATATAAACACTGTTTTCCGCTGATTTTCCACCCAGATAACCCCGCAATTTCCCGGTTTCCCCCCCC
>LR537573.1:0-39111 GCA_900883565.2 Caenorhabditis panamensis
AAGGCGACTGACACTGAATGATCGATTCCAGTGGATCCTGTAGTATTGGGGCGGAGTCGAGTTAGGGCAGCGTACGTGAACATATTTACCGAAATTCGATATCTACTGACCTTTTCGATCTTATCTCGTGGGAAAATCAATCATGACAGTTTACGACTCGACTCTATGTCTGTCGGCCCCGCTCTTATTTGCCACCCTATTGGATCCATTAGCACCAATAAAAGACGTAGAGACAAGAGACAATGACATTTTCGATCTTATCTCGTGGGAAAATCAATCATGACAGTTCATGACCCTGTCAGCTGTCAATTCGATTGTGAACACCTGTTTGAAACAACAGGCTGTTTCAATGATCCCTCGAAAAAGTTTCACGAAATGAAACTCCCTTTTCCAGATTCGGCAACTGGAACCTTGACCACATCGCCTCCGCCTGTGTTTTTAACATGAAAATTTGGTTAACAACGTTGTGATAGTTTTTATTTATCATACAGAGAAAATTCTTCCATTCAAATATGAAGACATGGTCTGTGAACTCTACTGTTTTCAGTGGTTTCTGTGGTTTCTGTGACTTCAGAAATCTGTACAATCGTCGTTTCTGGCTTTGTATTCGAGCGAAATCTATCCAAATTCTTGTTTTCTTCCATTTTCTCCTTCATTGGGATCTCTTGAGCTTCCTAAACATCAAAATAAGATTGTTCTTGGACCTGGATTCTTACCATTTCCTTCCAAATCTCATGATTTATCAATGGTGGGTAGGAGTATGGATACTGGCCTGGGATTGGGATTGGCTGGAATTGCTGTTGACGGGTTTTAACGCGTTTTGAACGTCTCCAAGCAACTTCTAGAATGAGAAGGAAGATCACAACCATCAGGAATCGGCGGTGTTCGAGGATCTGAAAGGTTAGCAGTTTTAGAAAAATGGGTAAAGTTGCAGCAGCTGTTTCAAACTTTCTGCTGATCAAAACAAAACAAAAACTGCTCTGGTTAGATAGCAAATTTTGTGATAAACAACTTTGTAGTTGATAGTTTTTTGATACAACAAGTTTCCAGTGAGTTATAGCCGTAGTTTCGAGCGCCGCCAACCGGCAGCGGCGCGGTGCGCCGAAGTTGGGTGCGGTTTGGGAAAACGGCTATAACTCAAGAACCAGAAAAGATATAAAAAAGTTGTCAATTACTGAAATGTAGAACATAAAACGATCTACAAGTTATCAGTTGACAACTTCTTAATACCTTTTACCATAACTACAGTACAACCCCTCAAAGTTTGTCTCTCGTTTTGTCGCGCTCACTCGGGGTGCGTTTCGGGAAAACGGCTATAACTCAAAAACCAAAAGAGATATCAAAAAATTGTCAACTACAAAAATAATCCTCACATTCAAATCTATCTAACAACTCTACTACTCACTTTTCTAAACACTGTATTCCCAGCTAACCGGACCACCGAATGTGATCTATTGTACACGATTTCAAAGAACTTCTGCGACTGCTTGACAGTCTCCCAATACGTTGAGAACGTGTTTTCCAGTATGAATTCACACGTTTCTCCTCGGAATCCTTCTGGGCAAGTGCAAATCTGTAAAACTACGTTGGGAAATTGAATTTAAAGCTGGTTTTCTCACCTTCACAATCTCCTTCTTCGACGCTGCACACCTCCATTGGAGGTCATAGTCGTTTTTGAACTCAACTGAACAGCTGAAAAACAATGCTAATTTCTGAGGGATTGTTTTAGGTTGAAGGCTTACTTATCAGTCCTCAATTCCCCTATCACACAATCAAAAATATCAAAGCAAAGAGGACCATAGTATCCATATTTGCAGGGACAAAAACCAAGGTTCTTTTCGTTTTCTTCAAATATTGTTCCTGGCTCGTAGCAATCATTGGGGTCTGAAAAAAGCATTGCAACCTCTATAGTGTTTTCTAGAGACTCACCAAAAGGCCTATTATCTGAATAGACCCCTCCAAAGAGGAGAATCCAGAGTAAAAGCTTCAGAAGAAAGTTCAAGGAAGGTTCTGTTAACATGAAGGGATTTTGTGTATGGGTGTTTTTGAGAAGAAGAAGAAGAAGTAGATGACCCAATTTGTGAGGTTTCGCTGAAACAGAATTGCTATAGAAGTGAGGAAACAAGGAAGTTGCTTATGTTATCATCAGAATCCAGAGGAATTGTGCAATTTTTCGAAAACAAAACATCACTATTCTAAAATGTTTGTGAAACAGTGAACTTTGTTCGCTCTGAATTCAATACATAGAAGAACGTAAGTTTAGGCCTATTTCACAATAGTTCCAAATAATTAGACACGTTTCATAGTGATCTTCAGTTTCAAAACTTTCATATGTTCTAGAAGGATTGGATCAACTAATTCGTAGGTTGTAGGATTCGGACCATTTGAAATCAGTTGTATCAATTTTGTAACATCACTTTCTATTTTCATTATCTGGATCACTAGTCACTGTTTCACAACATTGACAGATACTAGAAGATTTGGAAACGGTCAATGTTAGTTTGTAATTTTTGATATCTAAGTCATAGATTTTCTAATCGTCTAACTTTTCCTTTCATTCCTGTTTCACTTTGTTTTGATAACAGTCGCGACTTTCATTACTCCAGTACATACATCGACAGTATTCAAAATTGTTCTAGACTACCAAAGTTAACGTTCTGACACACCCTATTCACTCCTATGTACCTCCTCCGATTGACATGTCTAGACATCTCTAGACATCTCTAGACTGTCTAGACACTGAGCAAAATCAACTGATCGGTCAACATATTCTCGTTTCTTTATCAGTGTTGTGAAAAGTAGGTATATAAAGGAGAGAGTAGGTGTCCTCTGTTTCATCAAAGTTTTTTCTTTTTCTAGCTATGTACTTCAATTTGCTCTTAGCATTTCATGTTGTTTTTAACAGTTTCTACTTCTTGTTCTAAACTAGAAGATTGATTGAAATGATATTGCATAACTCTGACTTGAGTTGTATTGGTATAAAAAATGTTGGCTATGTGATCCTTAAACGACTAAACCTTGAATCCAACTCCCCTACTTCTAAACTTTTTGAAACACAAACCTAGCCAAAGCCAAAAAACACAATCCAAGTTGTTGAAAATGATCAATAAAACACTGCCCAACCTATTTGTTGATTCTTGACTCTCTCTGACTCATCTCCCGGCTATTCTCACAGGTTTCTATGTGTTTTTCTAGAGCAAATATAACTGATCATCACCGCAATACAGTCATCTCTAGCAGAGTTTGAAAAAATGACTGTGTCTGAGTAGAAAGTCTAGTTGAAAGGGAATTTCCTGTGATCTACATACAGGGTTTTGATGTGATTTTGATGAAACACTGTTTCTGATCTTACAAATAACGTTTGAGTGGTTGAAGGGTTCGATTTTGGAAATTTGCCTAGTCTATGAAAACGTTCTTCAGCTACATATGCTTGGTAGCCTTTGGGACCCCCAAAACACTCTAAGAACACCAGATAAACCCAATTCATTTGTCTAACCTTCTAACTAACACCGTTTCAGATCCGACACATAACGGGTTAGGCCTAGAGATAGTTTGATATGTCTTTTCTGCGCCGGAGAAGTTTTAGGACATTTTAGGTTGCTAGGAACACGAGAAACTCTTGAAAGAGTCCATGAACTTCAATCTACTAACCCTCTCCAGGAATAACAGGACCCTTCTCTATTGGTCCCTAAATCCCTCAAAACAGTCCCTAGGTCGGCTCAAAACTATTTCCCTTTCGAAAAAAGTTACTGTAAAGGGTAACAACACACTGCCTGCTAAATAAACAGTGATGAGCAAAAGGAGTGACGGTTTGAGCAAAGAGGACAAAAAAGTCTTATCACTCCATCATTTTCCTTTTATAATTGCACCTGCGTCTCTCTCTCTCTTCTTTATCATCGTGATCCTGATACTCTGATGTAGCAATCAAAAATCATTTATTCAAGAGAAAAAAACGTTGGTCGTAAGTTGGTATGTAAGTCGATTGAAACAGAGAACCTGTATGTACACAAAAAGAGTCTGAATGGTGAGAAAATTGTGTCAAAAATCAAGAGAAAAGGTAGAAATGGTCTAGAAAAACGGTCTAAATGTAAGGTAAGTTTGAAGTCGTATTGCGCCATTTTTCACTCATAATCACTCTCATCCTTGGAGAAGTTGGGATCCTGAAACGGGAATTTTTGGTACTTTGATCTTGACTCATTCTTCCTATGTTCCGCTGTCAACTTAGCATACAGTATACTGCATACTAAATGCTGTTGACTACCCAAAAAATGCTAAGGAATAGAACTGTAAAACCAAAATATTTGCATTTTACTAGTCATAATCATGGCTTTCCCTTTTGCTTTTCAACAACCTGTCAACTGACAACTGATAAGAAACCATGATCAGAACATTTTAGGAGTGAGGAATACATGTAAAGTGTATTTACATGGCTATTGAAAACTTTTCTGTTGACGCAAAACTTACATTCTCCCCAAAGAAGGAACCATCATCGGGTTGAACTGGAGTCATTGGCATTCGAACTGGGCTGTCCTGAAGAAGATCGAGTTATATGAAGAGTTAGAGATGAAGGATAAGTTTCAGATTAATATACTCAATCGAAGAGATGTCTGATCAAATGAAAATGGCAAGCAAAAGTTCTAGAGGAACTGGTGAAACAGAAAATGTTCCTGTTTCATGATGTTCTAAAGAATTGGGCAACCGTTAATGAGTCAATCAGTTTGCAATTTCAGTTGAGTTTCAGATTAATGTACTCAATCGAAACGATGTCGGATCGAATGGAAATTTCAAGGAAAAATTTTAGAGGAAATGATGGAACAGAGAATGTTCCTGTTTCATGATTTCCTAAAGAATTGGGTTGCCACTCAAGAGTCAATCAGATAGCCTTTTCTAGGTTCTTGTATAAGTTATTGTGAAACAGAAGAAAATCAGTAGTGCTAGAGAATCTGAACGAGTCGCTATCTTATTATTGGAACAAACAACCCCAGGAATTTCAGCAAATTTTGACAAAAAAGTGTGTTTCTTGGTTTTCTGTTTCACAACTTTCCCAAATTCAACTTGAGATTCCAGTTTTTGATAGGTACGATTTAAGTCATTGTTTCTAATCAACTCACCGCATAAAAGTCATCCTCTGTATCAATGGCGTCTGCGATTGTTGAGTACATTACATGACGACGGGGTCCTCGGGGCATTCTGCAAAATTTGAATTACTGTTTCATAGAATTCATAAAATAGAGAAACACTAGGCGCAACGATACATCTGCGAGCATCGTCTGAAAAACTCACTCAATATTCTGTGGCCTTGATGTCTCTTTGGACACCAAATCCTCATCAGACAGATCCGATTTGTCACTTTCAGTGACATGTCGGATTCTCATTTGGGGGACTGGGATGCTGATAGCAACGTCTTCAACAGCGGAATCATCGGCAGCGGATTCATCGTTGTCTGGAAAATGAGTGTTACTGTTTCAGGAAATTGTTATTGTTATAGGATAAGGCGCTGTTATTTGCTATACAATTGTCTCACAACAAACCAATACTGTTTCCTTAAATGGCTTTTTGAAGCTTCATTTTCCACTAGATCTGATAAGTTGTGCTGATCTAGGTTACAGTCAACAATTGTTATTCATGTTTCATAAAAACAGTTTATAAACTATAAACTGTTTTTATGAAACATGAATAACAATTGTTGACTGTAACCTAAATCAGCACAACTTAAAAAAAAAACACAAAAATTTGAAACACAAAAATTGTTCATTGCTGAATTTGCACCCTACCAGACACAAAAGCAACTTTCCATGTTCTACCGTAATTTACTATTATTTTCTACCGGTTTCATACTGAAAACGGTTGAGCAATGTTCAAATTTATACCAAAAAATTATATATCCCCGATTTCTGTATACTGGCTTATTACAATTTTTGTGAAACATGAAGTACGACTCATTCACAACCATCATTGATATTCCTGTTTCAGAAACAATAGTTGTGGTTTTTTGAAACATCAACTTCAGTTGCAGGTTAGCTAAAATTTTGTTATGACTGAGTTTCTGTTACTGATGTGATTATGATAGAAACGATTGATTTGTTCCAATTACTGATTGTTTTACAGTTTCTACCTATACATTTATTGAAACATGGAACAAAGTTGCAGTAGAGAGTGAAAAAAAATTCCTGTTTCAAAAAAGTCACACATTTCGGATGGCGTTGTTTTCTCAATTAGTATATGAGAATAGCGTGTTTTATTCGTTCCATGATTGTTTGTAGTAGGTGACTAGTAATTTTTATAGAACGATACAAGTATGAGGGCTTCCAATCACTTTCAAATCAGTTCCACTATTTCAGTTTTCCTTGAAACACATTTCTAATCTAGGCACATTTCTGGATGGTTTCTTATCACTAAAAAGTCACAAAACTATACGAATGACGTCTAACCCTTTTCTAGTTGTCAACGGAAATCAACTGCTTTTTTATCAAGAAATGAAAGGAATTCTAGAGTTTTGAAAGAAGGTCTTTTCCCACCGGCAACCAATTGTTTGAGGGAACTTCATAGTTTTCTATGAACACAATGTGAAACAGGAGAGAAACTTCACTGTTTCTCATTGAAACTGTATATCTAGCTCACAAACTCTCTTAGTTTTGACATCCACTTACCTTCCATCAAATTAAACTGAATTGTCGGAACCTTCATTGCTCCCTGCTCCAACGAGTTCCCTCTTCTCTCCTTGGTCTTCTTCTTGGTTTGCAAGGAATCCCGTTTCAGATACTGTCCGGATGTTGAAGTTCTACGGGAGCTAATCGGTGTCGGTCCATCAACAAATATAGTTGGCAAGCTATTCTTCTGCTCTCCACTTCCATGTCCTCCTCTTGATCCATCGTCACTTCCTGCACTCACAGATCCTCGTTTTATGTTTCCATCAAGAGCACGAAGTAATTTGCGAATGTCGCTTAGGATTTGGGTCTTTTCTTTCTGAAAATGAATTAGTTTTTTCTGATTGTGATGTGTGATTTGTTGTTTCAAAGTGATTGAATTGAGTATAGGATTCGAAGAACAATGCGCGGCTCTGATTTTGCATTATTCAGCGTTACAATGAAACAGACAACAAGGAAAAAAATATATCATCATTTGGTAAATTGGTAGATATTTACAAAACGCGATGTTTAGCCTTTTTCGGTATAGAAAGTTCTGTGAAACAGGATACTTTTGTTTCAATTAGATTATTGATTCAGCAAGTGTTCACTGTTCTGCAGATTTTACGTTTTTTCGACAAAAAAGTAACGGATGCTAGATTGAGGATTGGAAGTAACAACTAGTAATTTCACCAAAAACTGAAACTAGGTATGCTATTTGAGTGTTTTGGATCGAAAAGATTCTCAGAAACTAGTTTTTTCGTTTCGAATTTCAGAGACCACATCAGTTTGATTGTACAATCCTCTTTTCAGGAACTTCAGCGATTGTTTGAAACAGTGAGCTAATCAAAAACTAGATAAGCTTACTGTTTCACAGAGTCTAGAAAACGAGTTTCTGAAATCTTGCAGCACTTCTTTCTGAATTGTTTTTTTCTAAATTCATCAACATAAAACCAAAAACAACTCAACACAGTAATACAGTTTCAGATTGTTTATGACTTTCTAATGAGTTGTAAGTGTCGATCATTATAGAACAACTATTCCATCAACTTGAACTTGATTTGAAACAGAGTTCTAAAGTTAGAACCATTATGAGATTGCTAATTTAGCGTTTTGTATGTAATTTTCTCTATTTTCATCATTTGTTGAATCAGTGATTTTCTGACAACCGTTCCAAATATTGTCTACTATTAGAAACTGTAAGAAAAGCATAGTTTTCTGTTTCGCATAATCCATCAAACATTGTCGAGAACTAAGATAGTAATGCATAACTTGAGGTTGTTCATGATCGTAAGAAATATTTCAAAAGACACCAAACGCAATCATGGAATCGTCTGTGTCACAGACTCTGTGAACTCAAACTTGATTTGAAACGGAGTTGTACAGTTAAAACTCATACCCTTTTTTCGATCGCTAATCTAGTGTTCAGTATGCAATTTTCACAGTTTCAATGAACGAATGTTATCTTTGTGTTTTCACCCAAAACTAGTGAGTTTGCGATAGTGCTCATTTCTCTACTATTCGAAACTGTGAAAGAAAGTTTTCTGTTTCACAAAATCCACTAAACATTGTCTTAACTTGAGGCAATGATATCTCAATAAGTACGGAGAATGCAAATTTCCGGAAAATAAACTTACATCTCGATTATCCAACAACTTGATCTTGTGCTGAATCTCTCTAACTTCATCATTCAACGTGTCATTCCCATGTGAGTTATTTGTAACACATCTCAAAATCGCATCTGTTCTCTCTGCAGTCCGATGGATCCTTTCATCATTCGAACTCAAGTTCTTCTTCTCTGTTTCCCGTTTCATGTCTTCTACACTTTCTTCTTCAAACGTATGTACCTTTTCCATTTCGTCCGGGGTCAAGAAGAGTTCTCAAAAGACACGGTAACCCTCATAAAAACGCCTAGAAAAGACTCACTGAGACTCTGATCAAACAGATTCTTCCTTTCGAACATTGTACTGCTACTTCTGATAAACTTGATCATCCAAATTACATGATAAATGATTGTGAATGGAGGAGGAAGCCAGGGAGTTGACTCGTATTCCATTACTTGACCGTATCTTTCAAAAAGGAAGATCTCTCTTGTTGATTCAATGTGTTTTTCAAAGATGTAGGTGCACCCCGCAACCATGACATTCATGAGAAGGACGTTGGTGGCCAGCATGAAGACTGTGAGACCGACGGGTGCGATCCAGTAACCGGGGACGCAGGTTTCGTCTGAAAAGGAGGGATTGTGGATTACGGTAACACTCGTCATTCTAGATTTTTGAAGCTCTAATAAACTCAATGATTGATTGGGTTCGAGCTAATAATCTAACATCAAAACTACCGTTTCAACAAAACTGCATAGATTTTGCGAGATGAAAATTACTGATCGGTTCCGTGTTTGACTAGCCTTAACAAATGATTACTGTATCAGGAAAGCTCAATGTCAAATCCTTTTTGATCTGTTAATGTGTACCACATCAGAGAAATTTTCTCTAACCAGTCAAACTAACGAAACGATACAGTTTCAAAAAACTGATATATGTTTTCTATAACAGGTAACTTTAGTTTGAAAGTCGCAAGCTTAGGATGCTTCAAAATACTACACCAAGAGTCTTGTCTGGAAAAGGAAGAAGTGTAGATTACGGTTTCAATTGCAGCATATGAAAAACGCTATAATGATTAGTTAATGGAATCTCGATTTGTTAGGTTTTTCAAGCTCTACAAAGTTCAATGATTGGTGGGATTCAAGCGAATCATCTAACATCAAAACTACCGTTTCAATTAAACAACATTCATTTTTGCTGAAGTACAGTTGGTTAATCATCATCGTGTTCTCGAGTTTCATAATTTTACAGTATCAAGAATAACTAATGAGAAAGTCTATTCTGTTCAGGTAATCCTGTTTTTGGATAAAGATTTCTAACCAGTCAAACGAAGTAACTGCGTTATGTACAGTTTCAAAAGGATTTTCAATTTGAAAGATCATCATAGAAACTTGAAAGGATCATCAGATGAGCAGTAACTCATCATACCTAACACTTGGGGCGTGTTTTTCAGATGCATTCTGCTCTTCTTCAGATGAACCTATGTATAAAATATCAAACGACAACTATCAAAAGAAAGCCTTTACTACTGAAACATGGATCTCGAAACTGTGAATTTTTCTTTTCACTGTTTCAGTCAGTTTGTTTATGAAATGGTAATGCATTTGTTGTATGTGCTGATCAAATTGTAATCGCGAACCAAATTACAGAAGCTTACAAATTCAGAACTGGGTGCAAACGGAAATGACATCCAAACTATTGAAGAAAAAAATTCCATGTTTCAAAGTTCTTTGAAACGGTGAAAAAATGTTTTCCTATCGTTGGTCGAATATGATTATGACAGTACTCTTCAAATCAATGTTACCACTTTCAATTTTTCTAATAAGGTTCAATGTTTCAGTAACCATTCAAATCGTTCTAATTACGTTTTCGAACTTATAAACATCTATCGTTCGTAACATCAAAACTACCGGTTCAACTAAACGTCATAGATTTTTGCAAAAGTAAAGTTAGTAATCTTCGCATAGCTGAAAAATTCAGTAAAATTTTCACTGTATCAAGAATAACTAATGTGTTAATAGTTTCTGATCAGGTAATCCAATTTTCGGATAAATATTTTTAACCTGTCAAACGAAGTAACGGTGTGATACAGTTTCAAAAAACTTGTGTAGGTTTTCTGTAACAGGGATATTCGATTCGAAGAACATTTGTATTCCATTTGAAGGCAATTGAAAAGTTAAGGATTACTCTATAAAGAATGAGTGATAACTTGAACACATGCAGTTTCATTGGTTTGTCCGAAAATACCGAATTTTTGAAAAGATCATCATAGAAACTTGACTAGATATCTAGTTATCACTGGAGAAGTAACTTCCTGTTTCACCAATTTCGTAAAACTTGCTCTAGAGCTAATTCTTTCATTTTACTTACAATACTTGAGGTGTTTTCAGATGCATTCTGCTCTTTATCAGATAAACCATATGAAGACTACTAGAAAAATAGTACCGATACTACTGAAACATGGGTCTCGAAACAGTGAACTTTTCTTTTCACTGTTCCAGTCAGTTTGTTTATGAAATTGTATTGTATTTGCTGTACTAGATTCCTCTGTTTCACTAGCCATTCAGATCATTCTTATCAATTTTTTTTCGTATCGTTTAGTGAACATGTCCTAATCACATCAAATTTTCATGTCTTTTGATACAGTAATCCCTTGAACACTGGTTGATCCCCTTCCTTCTCATTTAGGACTTCCATTTTCAGAAAAATGCTAAACTTTCCCGTTTCATCAACTCTCTAAAACTTGCTCTAAAGCTAACTTTCATTATTCAGAAGCTTCGGGCTATAAAAAAATGAAACTCACGTGTAACATTGAGCATGCTAATCGGGATGTTCTCATCTTCATGGGTGTGCCAGACTGAAAATAGGTTTTGAAAAATGTCTACATTTACGATTGAAGTTAGATCGGATGTCAAAGTTTCATGAATTCCGTGAAACAGAGTGAACCAAAAATTTTGTAATCTTTGTTTCAGTTTCAGAAACCTCATAAAGCTAGTGCTAACTAGTAGATCCTAATCAGCGAAGCTCCTTTTTTTCCACTCACTCTCATCTCCACAAGTATCAATTTCCGCTGCATAGACCTCTCCGTAAAGCATAAAGTAAGGTTGCAGGAAGATATTCCTGACCAAAATCCAATGCCAATCTTCATAAGGATAGGTGATACTTTGTCGTAGCAATCCAAAGGAGTACAAAGTGATAAAGACCAATACACAAAGGGGAATCATTGATGGGATCATTTCTGCTACAATGTTGATGTAAGGGCCAAGACCCTGTTGCACGGAAAGATAGTCCACCAACTTCAAGGACCAGATTACCGAGTTACAGATGATCAGGATTCTTCCAAGGGTTCTAAAACCAAAGAATAGATCCTTTTGTTCTTGGAAAACCCTCTTACTTGGTAGCAGGACTCAATCTTATCCAATAGGCCACCAAATACGTTAACAGCCCGAATGCTAGCAGGCCGTTTCTGTATTGGAAGAAAAAGACGCGTAGTTGTTTGAGAACGGGTTTTGAGGTGTCCATCATGATTGTTGAGACGACTTTTCGACCTATTTCAAGGGTCCAAACGAATATGTAGGCGAACACGTACCATTCAGACCAGGAGGCGATTCTGAAAAGAGACTGGAGGTTGGGTGGATTGAGGAACTGGAAATTGCTAAATTAAAAAAAAGGCTATGAAACTGTAGCTTTGATAGATTGTTTGATGGTTTTGTTCACTAACGCATAAATAACTGAGGTAATAGGTCTTCAAAGTTATAGATTGTTTTCGAAACTGGGAAGAATTTTTGTTGTTACTATAGCGGTAACGGGAAGTGGTCTTGGTTTATAATCAATTTTCCGTTTTTTTTACGTTTCTGGATCAATTTTGTTCAGTTTTCCTAAAAAACTGAAAAGAAAAGAGAATTTGGAACCTAGAAATGCTGAATTTGACCAAAATCATCCAGCTTTTCATGACAAATTTCAAGATTTCGTGTATTAGGCTGAAAAACTACGAAAATGGATGATTTGCAATGAAAACTCAATAATTCCTGTCAATTTGACTATTTCTAGGCTCCAAATTTTCTTCTCTACCTGATTTCACCAAAAAAATTTGAAAAAATCGATCCAGACACGAGAAAACATCAAAAAACTCGTTTCGCGGCGAGACCCGCTGAGTGCTACCTCGTGACCGCAGTAGCAGTTCTTGCTTTGATTTCAGCTTATTTTTTCATTGTTTTTTTTCTGCAATAAAATCAAAAACTGTGTCTGTTTCACTGTTGTTGATAGTAAGAGTTCGCAAAAACTATGCACTCAAAAAGGCGACGAATTGAAATTTTTGAAAGTGACACTTCAAAAAATACAGTTTTGAAACTGTGAAAGTTGTTTTTATTTTCAAGAAACATTTTCTACTAGGATTAGCTCAAAAAATGAATGATGGAAGTTTCAGATGTTTTTGAAACTGTGATAAAAGCTGGATCCCACAAGGAAACAATGAGAAACCACAAAATTTGGAACTTTATGATGATTTTATGAAACAGCAATTATTTTCAAGGAAATGCCACAATTTTAAAGCCGGTCATTTTGGACTTTGAAAAGTTGCAAAAACATTCATAAATCGATCGAATACGCAAAAATTTTGAATGCCTTATTCACATCATGAAACAGTAAGATTTTTTTGCTCTAATGTGAAAAACCATCACTTTTGAAAGGCTAAATCAATCATGTGACTGCTCTAAAACAGTAAAACAAAAATTGATCGTTTTTTTTCATTAAGCATTTTCTTCAGTTTCAGAGATCGCTGATAACTCATGTTTTAGTATCAATTTTAATGATAATCAAAAAGAAACAAGATCGACCAGAAATATAAGTACAACTTACCTTTGAGTCTTCACCAATAAATTATACGTTAACAATATCAAAAACACGATAAACGCAAAGAACCACAACCAATACGTGGTAATTGGGGCTCGATAAAACTCCATGATCTTCTTCTTCCAGGAAAGGGGGCGTTGCTAAAGAAGATTGGATTTCGAAATGATGAAAAGGGTTTCTTACAGTATAAACATGCACAGTTTCATTGCGACTTGAAGAGAACTCTCTGGAAGATTTTTGTTGTGTTTCCAACTCCTCACTTGGGTCTAGGTACATGTCATCGTGGGCCATAGCGACAGCTACTGAACCGCGTTTTCCAGTGCGGTTTAGGTCTGGAAATGGGGGGAAATTCGATAGAAAAATGATCGCAAAGAGAACTAGAGAAAACAGAAACTATTCGGTTTCATCGAAATCTTGAAACACACAATTAAAGTTTGCATGGATCTGATTGTATGTTCGGTTGAAATTCTCTATCAATTTGTGAACAGATTAGGAGAAATTCAAAGACAATTAATGAATACTACTAGTACTCAAATTTTTTGTGAAAACTATGAAACAGAAATTGATTGAACTAGCAAAAATCAATTTAATTTGAATTGAATTAGTGAGAACAGAAGATAAATCTGTTTCATGGAAATCTTGAAACACAAACTTTCTGTTTTCATGAATGCGAAGTTCTATTTAGCTGTTCTTCCTCAGTTTCCGGTACTCTATTTCTACTTTTATCCTCATTGTTCAGTTTAGTTGAGTCCTTTTGCCAGAAACGATTGAAACCACACCAATAATCAATTTTATGTGAAAAAAGTGAAACAGAAACTGAATGAACTGGAAGAAGCAGAAATTAATTCTGTTTCAAAATTTGGGCATATTTTTCCAAATTCGCTAGTTTATCGTTTTTTCCGTTTCCCCGACTGAAAAACTATTATTCTAGGAGTCTTGTGAATTGTGAATGGCGCCAAAAACATTGATACCTTTAGTTTGATCATTATGAGCACATCAACAGACAGGTTTCACTACGAAAATGAACTTATGAATGCTGCTTAAAACGACCACCAACTAATCGTCAATGTACGAGCGGATATTTGAGAGAATTGTGAAACAGATAAAAAAATTCCCAGAAAATGAAACAAACGGTAGCAATTCGCTACCGTAACCCTAAACTAACTTTCTTCGATAAGTTGACTTCCTGTTTCACCTTGTTTACAAGTTTGAACTGAACAGAATGTTTCTTGGTGATCGTCATTTCTTGTGTTGTTGATTTTTCCTTTCATTCAATTTCTCCTGTTTCAGTTACTTTGTTTCTAGTAAACAAGCTCATTTTTCTGATGATGCACTTGATTCTCAGCCATTTGAACTAAACCCCTATGAATATGAGACAAAAAACGTTCAAAATTGGAAAAATAACACTTGACCGACTGGAAAACCTATTGAGGTCATACTCATACTCAACTGTTATTAGAAAAATTTGAAAAAGACTTCACATTGAGCTCAAAATAATGAACAATGAGAAAAACAGCACTATCTGTTTCAAGGTTGTTAGATCAAATTTGACGTTAGCAGCTAATCATTCATATTCTGATTCGACATACATTTAAAAATTTAAAAATTTACTGTTTCCGGGTATCTTGATAGTTTAGATAGTCCCAATGAACCCTAATATCTTCAAGATTTAATACTCCCAAAGTTCCCTCAACACTCACACAAATCCGTAGCCTTCTTCTGTTCATGTTCATCATCCTCCGAGTCCTCAATCTTCAAACAAGCAGGTGGCTGAATGATATTCTTCTTGGACTTCTTAATCGACATAGTCCTTGTTCGACTCCTCCCCTGTGCGATTGGTGGGGCAATTACGATTCGATTGATCCCGAATTCACTCTTTTTCTTCTCCGAGAAGTTCAGTTTGTCTCTTACTAACTGAAACCATGCTATTTACAGAGAAATATACGCTTTTTTAGTGGATTACTTTATGAATACTCAACGTCTGCTCTGCTCCTACACTCTGAGTCCTCCCTTTAGCTCCTCCATCGTCATCAGAATCATCAGAATCACTCGAAGTATCTGTCTCTGATTCCTCTGCACTGACATCTGAATCCGATTCCTCGTCGTGTTCCGCTGCGGTTTTGGGTTGGAGCATTAGCTGCTCCTTGGTTTTGAATTCGAGGAGGTAGAGAAGAGGGGGAAGCGCCAGACAAGCAAGGACTTTGGTGTTTTGGTTGGATTTCATGGATAGGGCGCCTTGCCAGAGATCGGAGAGTAGCATTTGGCAGCTGAAAAAGAGAGGGGTTGGTGGTTTTTTGGTACTGTGTATAGGTTTGCAATATCGTTGGTTTTTGATGTTTCATGAACTTTTACATACCCTTGAAACCGGAGATCTTGATAAGTTTGCGGTTTTACTGATTGGATAAGTTTCTGAACATATACCTCGAAGATAGTGATCTCGATATATTCATCACCTCTAAAACACTCAAAACCAATTCTTTGGCTAGAACCATCAACTGTCAGCTACTCTACTGTTTCACTCACAACATTTCTAGTTGCAACTATTCCCAGTGTTCAATATAAGGCTCATGTTCGGTCCACGTTTACAAACCACTGATGCGCCAAAACTGATGAATCTACGTTATCTCTGATAAATTTCAATCCCTACACTTTGTTTACTGTTGGCCGATCAATAAGCTACTGATCTACCAATTTGTTTGTCGTTTAGTTTGCTCTTTTCCCTCTTTCTCTCTCTCTCTCAATAAGACGATGAACGATAGATTTTCTAAGAATTAGGAGTTTCAGTTCTCTTTTGTCTCTAGTTTATAGATTTTCTAATGATTTGCCTTCTTTATAAACCATATCTACCTTTTTTATGATCGGTGTTCTATTACTGTTCCCCTTATTTCACCAAATTCTAGATAGCCTTGAAACAGAGAACATCTTGAGAGCTTCGGTTTCACTAATTGGGTAAGTTTCTAAACATTTCCATCTCCAAAATAATGATCTGATTTTCTTCGCCACCTCAGAACACTGGATACTAGATTCATTAACTGTCACCTTCTTTTCTGTTTCACTAACTACATCTCTAACAACAACTTCTCAAAATTCAATGGTGACTCAATGATCTACCAATTGGTGTCTTGCTCGGTTTATCTATGTATCCTCTCTCTCAATTGGACAGTAAACGATAGATTTTCTAAGAACGAGGAGTTTCAGTTCTCTTTTGTCTCTGGTTCATAGATTTTCTAGTTGTTTGCCTTCTTTATAAACCTTATCTACCGTTCTAGAATCGACGTTCTATTATGGTTCCCCTTGTTTCACCAACTTTTAGATAACATTGAAACAGAGAACATCTTCACAGTTGCTGTTTCACATTTTCGATGATGCAGTAAGACGGAATTCTTTTTTTCTCCATTTTCATGCTCACAAATCAGTTCCTAAGTACATACCGGTCAATTCCCTCGAAATTGCCGTTTCATTTCCGAGATTTCTAGTGACAAGGTCCCCTGTTATCACTATTACAATAACTCAACAGTTTTCTAACAAAAAACCATTCTATACCGAATTTTCAGATGTTTTCACCCTAGAAAATCGAAACGGAACCTCTAAAACACCCAAAACCCAACGATAACCTCCTCAGCTTCTTTACTGTTTCACTTCCAACACTTCTACTACCAACTACTCCCAGCTCTCAATAATGGACGTCATTTAATTCTCATTTACTCACCACGGATGCGCCAAGAACTTTCTGTGTCCATTGTTAGCAGCGAGAGACAGACATGTCTCATCTCCCCAGTTATTCAGTTCACAGGTAAGAAGACGAAGGGTTTGAGGATGACCGTGTTTGGTACAGTACTCCAGGACCTCTACAGCGAGGGAGGAGAACTCTCTGGAAAATGGAGGGTTCTGTTTCAAAACTTCACCAAATTTTGTGTCAGTTTCTGAAAATTCAGTGGTGGAATCGTTATCAGAATGTTAGATAGCTAGTCAACAGTCAGTCGAAGCATTGTTTTCTACTGTTTCTCTATGTTTGTAAGTAACTTTAGGTTTATAATGAACTTTGATGAGTTTCGTTCTAGCAATTCAAAACAGTTATAACCTCAAGAAAACAGTTTTTCATGGAAACAACAAAAACACTGTTTCAGTGTCAAAATGAAATACTTCTGTATTTGAAAAGTTTCAGTCATAGAATGGTTTCTTTTGGAATGATCGCACTTTTTTCGTCTCTCAATGGTCATAAAGATCCTCATGGGCTAGGAAAGATGATTGGTGGAATGTCAGAAAGCTAGTAAGACTCACTCGCTGAACTCTGTAAAGTCCTGACTCATTCCGATTTCTCCAGTTGCCAGGGATGCAGTTTTAGCCAGTGACATGTACAGGCGACTTGCCACGAGGGCCTGGAACAAGAATGCTGGTTGATCTAGAGGTTACAGTTTCAAAAAGTTTACATTCCTAGCTTTGCCCGGTTACAGTAATACATACTCCTCAAAGTGTACTAGGTTAATTTTCATGTTCAGTTTCAGAACTTTCCCAAATCCAGCTATTTTTCAGTTCAACTGCTGCTTCTTCAACAAACTTACTTTAGCCATTCCCTCCTCTCCATGAGTCCACATCAACTTTGCCATCTTTTGTCTCTTTGTTAGTACCGCCCAAATCATCAAATCACTGTATGGGTAACGGAAAGTGAAGTCCATATTGGCCTCTTCTTCCAGGTTTGAGAATTCGTCTTCTGAAGGTAAAAGGATTTTTGATTTTATCACTATCACCGGTTTCAAAAAATCTACAACAAATGGAAATTATGACTATTGTTTCTAGAATCATTCCGTTTCAAAAAATCCACAATACATGAGAAATTTGAAACCGCTCGTTCTCTTCAAATTCCCTTTGACTCAATCTTACCATCATCCGAATCCCTCTTCCTTCCCGCTCCTCCAAACAGCGAGATGATGGAGTTTCTGGCATTATTGATAAGATTAATTTGCATTGAAGACATTCTTTCTCTTCCTGCATCTCCAGAAGGACCAATGACATCGTTACGGCCACCATTGCTGTTTTGGACGCGTTTTCCGAACTGAAGAAGACAAAGTGCAATCATTACTGTATCAGGTAAGTGATTTCTTGAAGTGAGGGGATTGAAACAGTAATTCGAGAGTCAATGCGAAAATGTTTTTGTAATGCAGACAGTTCAAATTGACCAGCCTATATCAGGAATTCGTTGTTTACGAATTGAGAACACCGTTTTATAGGACCTAATGGAAATTCTATAGGTCACACTCGTCTACCGATCACTGTTTTAAAAAAACCGTTTGATATGTGAGAAGTTTGAAACAGTAGTATGTATTTCGTAGATAAATATGTACTTCAAAACAGACCTTATAATTTCTGTCGATAAAAACATGTTCAGTTTCTAGAAATATGTGAAATCAATCTGACAGAACCACAACAATGCACCTCTGGGAATCGAAAGAAATTGACTTGCTGGTACATGTATCGTAAACTACTGTTTCAAAAGGAATGTTTCTAGAGCTACATGAATCTAATTTTCAATTCATCGAGAAAACTGACATTGCACTAGCTGTTTTCATTGTCTGGAAAATCTTTTTAGCTGAAAATTTTTAATGTTTATCAGAGATTTATCAAATAACTACAAAATACTGTTTCGAGAGAGCCATTTAAGATATTATGGTTTCGAAACAGTGATATTTTGAAGATAAGTTTGCACTCCAAAAAAGTCGAGCCCATTATTTCTACCAACAAAAACATGTTCAGTTTCTCAAAAAATGTGAAATCAATCTGACAGAACCACAACAATGCACCTTTGGGTATCGAAGTATTTCTAGAGCTCCATAAATTGGATTTTCAATTTAATCATCGAATTTTGATTGTGCGGTTCTGAAGTTTGAATGGCACTGTGCCAACTATAACAGTTTTCCGAGAAAAAGGAGGAAGAGCTGGAAGCAATTTGCATTTTGGAAGGACTACTGAATCAGAAAAAGATGTGTGCAATGATGGCCAATCACCGATTACTGTTTCAAAAGAGCTATTTTGAATATGAAGGGTTTGAAACAGGGATGAGTGATTAACATTATATGTTCCATAGATCAAAACATGTACAGTTTCTAGAAAAATGTAAAATCATTCTGACAGAAACATAGCAATGCTTCTTTGGTACAATCAAAAGAGGAAACTAACTACTGTATCGAGGGAATGTTTCTAATTCTACGTAATTTGGATTTTCAATTAATCTATGGTCATCTGATTGTGCAATTCTGATGTTTGAATGGCACTGTGCCAACTATAACAGTTTCCTGCGAAGAATGAGAAAAAGTTGGAACCGAATTGCATCTTGGAAGAATTACTGTATCAGAGAACTGATTTGTATAAGTAAGTAATGAGAAACGGTGATAAAAAGCAGAAAATTTTTCAGAAAAATTCAAAATTTTCATAGTCAGTTTCAGAATCCTGTTATACTATTCTGTACATTGGAAACTTTGATATTTTGTTTCCAATATGAATATTTCTCACTAAACCCCTGATTTCCTGGGATCTCCTTGTTCTAGGGCCTAGAATCTAAGCTAAAAGTCCCGAATTTCAAAACTTTCGTTGTGAGACCCATTTAGGCTTGAATAAAAATGCTGAATACTAGCTATTATTGCTGTTTCAAAAAGTCTAGTTCACAAGTAACAATTTTGAAACAGTGATCTTCGTTTGTTCAAATGTCTAATTTTACAGTTCCAAACTCACCATTTCCAAAATCACCACCGTGTTTTCTCAATTCTTTGATTGTTTTCTTTGAAAAAAACTCACATGTCTCCTATTATTAAACAAAAAGTACTGATTCTTGAACTCCTCTTTCGTGTAATTCGACTTGTACAAGTTCCCCATAAGATCCTCCACCAATCTTCCAACCTCCACCAACTTGATATGATGCTTTGAATCTACCAAAAGATTGGTTCTCAACGTATTCTGCGGACCCTTCTCTGTGTTATAAAGGTGCTCCAGTCTTCCATAAGTCAAGAATTTCTGCATGGAGACTCCATTTTCCAGGAGCAAGTGGACAAAGTCGATTCTGTCATTACACAAGGCTTCTATCATAGCATTATGAAGGTCTTGAGTAGTCCATTCCGTTCCTGTTGCGAAGATTTCCGTTCTGGCGATATCTGCGCGATTCCATGCAAGAGCAAGTTGGAGTTGTTCTGGAGGAGAGAGGTTTCTTCCTTTGAGCAGACAACTCATGATTGCATGGTCTAGATCTTCACGGGTGGACTCGCCCAGGCGGAAGACGGTCATCTGGAAGAAGGAGGTTTGATTGAAGTGTTTACTAGAAAATTGATCTATTGTAGTGTGCTACACTTTATGAGCTTTGACGGGAATGTGAAACAGAAAGTTTCGATCACAATTTTGTTCCATTTAATTCGATTCATTTTGACTTTCTACTGACCAGTGCTCTGATTGTTTATGTAAGAAACTTTCACAGTTTCAAGTTTCATTGAAACTGGGAATCTTTTTAATTTTGTAATACTTTCAAGTTGTAGAAAACACCTTCAATAAGTCTGGCAGAAAAACTGGAATACTATGATAAACAGGGCACACTGCTTTTGCTGCTTGTATTCCCATCAATCTTCAAAAAAACCGATGGAAACCATGATGATTTCAAAGTGATAGTAATCACAACACCAAGTTCCCTGTTTCAGAAAAGTTTGAAACAGAGGAAAGATGGAAGGATAACTAATTACATAAAGTAAGACACATGGCAGTTTCATTCAACTATCATACACATTTTACTCACTGCGATCTTGATTTGCAAATCGTTTGAATTCCAGTTATAGCATACTGCCGCCAAAACTAAATCAAAGACCCCTACAGTTAAAATAAGGGCACAGTGAAACATGGAACGTTAATGTTAGATCAGAATTATGAACCAATGCCCAATTTTAGCGCTTCTAAAAACTATTGCTCTGTTTCAAAATGATACAAACAGAAAGAAAAAGACTTTGCTGGGATCATATTCTCTTCACTTTTCTATCTGGTAGCACTAATGCGACAACGTTCATCTCATTGCTGTTGGGCCTAACACTTTTCCATTAACATTTACTTGAAACAGTTCTAATTTGGAATACGTGTTGTGGTTTGAAATTGCGATAACTGTACAATCTCACCGTTTCACAACAGTTTGAAACAGCGCAAGTTTCAAAAGCAAACTACTAATACGTTGAATGTTTTCACAAATTTCAAAGTTTCATTCAACTCTCATGAATCCTCAAAAGCATGTTTTACTCGCTACGCTTATTGCCGACTTTCCACTGATTTTCCAATTTTTTTTTAAATTCCAGCTCTAATCTCCTTGGAGGAAGTACTGATCCAAATGAACCCTACTATTCTAACAAGAGCACTGTGAAACAGGAGTTGTTGTGCTGAACATGTATTGTTAGCACTTCTAAAAACTATCGTCCTGTTTCAAAACGTTCAGAAACAGAAGAGTTGCTACTTTGAACCAGTTTTCAATGATCAATTATCCATCTTGATAATTGGCTCTCTCTCTCTCACAATTACAGTTTCACAACCTTTTTGAAGCTCACAAGGACTTTATAAGTTTGGTAATCCAGAAGTTTGCAGAATATTTATTTCCTAACATTCCCCGTTTCAAACCTACTTCTTATCATTTCCTATTCTTACATCACTAATACCAGCCCGAATCTTAGTTCTACTCACCAATGACTTATTCGTCGTACACTCGACAATCTGCTTGATAAGCTTCTGTGCAGTTTTCACATCATATCCAAAGACTCTCCGGACAATGTTGATCATTTGGTTCTTGATGTTGTCGGTGAGAAATCTAAAGATTGAACGCTCCAATCATTGAAAAACTCAGAACTTTGTCATTTCTTACCCATTATTTGAAACAGTTTGATGAGCAAATGCGAGAATGTCGGCTGCCCGACCACTACCATCACAAACAATTACTGGGATTCGGGGGATCCTAAAAAATCGATGTTTGTGTTCAAAATTAGCTAGATTTGCTTGAAAATTGAAGAAAAAACCCACGTAGTAACATAATCATGAACCATTTTGATAGTGAAGGCTCCGCCTTCCAGTACTACACAGATTAGTGGAATAGCACTGCGTTTCTTATCACCTTGAGCCAAATAGGTCTCTAGACGCTTTCTCATGATGATTTCTGCTCCGTATCTGGAAAATTGAGAATTGACGTTGCAATAGAAGGATCTTCTGTTCCAAAGCTATCACTTATTCTTGAAACATCATGCAATTTTACTACGAGATTGACTCTAAAACTCACTTACCTATTCACAGTTCCATTATCCGAGAACAAAAAGTAGGAATGTCTGTCGTTTAGCTCCTTCAATCTAGTACTGTTATACATATTCGGGGCATATGTGACTGTCTGATCCTTTCCAACAAAGCGGCTTCTCTGTTTTAGCATTCCCCAAGAGGCGATTCCAATGGCGACGACGTGATTCTTGGAGTGATGATTGCCGTGGTCTGGAGAAGAGGAAGGTTACGGTTTCAGGGAAGGGGTTTCATGGTTTCCGGCTAGCTTTCCGCATTAGGATAGACGTTTTCTATTATCAAATGAAACTGAAATAACTACTGGGGATGATTAGCAGTAGAACTTGGGTTCTTTTTGAAACAGAGAATACGTACCCGGTTTCAATAGAAACTCAAGTTGTTCAGATAGAAGTCAAAACTACCTAATGAAAACTGTTATCAGTTTCAGCGAATCTCTAAAACATTTAGGTTCTTAGGAACTCCAATATTCTGTACGTTCTACAAGCCTAGTATTCCCTGCTTTCTGTTTCATGGTGTTTTCAAGGTTCTTCTAATTTCCAGTAAGCTAATAGTCAGCTTATTTCACCTTCATTCTCATCAACTATCATCTAATCAGTCAATCGAATAAAAACATCGTTTAGCCTATCAAATTGCGTTTCAAATGTTTCAATGTTCACAACGGGCAAGCGAGTTGTAAATCAAAAGTGATCTCATTCAGATTTTCATCAACTCTTTTTGGAACAGAAAAAAACAGTTTCACTTGGAACTCAAAATGAACTGGTTGAAGTTGAGGGTGATATATTCGTTCATTGCTCGAATCACAGTCATTCACTTTGCAAGTTTTCATCTGTTTCACCTTTATCAGATTTGCCTGATTCACAAAATTGATCATTATGAGAATTGATGTAGATCTAAGTTTTTGTACTGTTTCGGGAATGCTCCACCTAATTTTGTCGTTTTTCAAGATCAGTATAGTCTCCATAGTCAGAAAAATCAGTTTCAACTTATCCTAAACACAAATTACATCTTCTAGAACACAATTTTCCGACTACATGACAAACTTGATCCAAATTCATCATCTTCGTGTTTCAACCCTGTTCTAAAACTTTTGAAGTGCTCACAAAATCAGTGGTTGTACTTGTACGTTGTACTTTCTGCTAACATCACTGTTTCTCGACCTTATGCTTTATGATAAAGCATAAACTATTCGAAATTATCATGTTCAGTTTCACCTAATCTCTAAAACTTTTCGATTTTTGAAGACCGTCAATTATTCATCTTGTCTACATCTTTAATATCTGTTGTTTTCTGTTACATGATGTCTTCAAGGTTTTTCTATTTCCCAACAAACCAATTACGCTATTTGATCAGTTTCATTCCTATTATACATCATCTAGTTGCTTGTTTCAATTCATCCTCAATTTCTTGTCTTCTGTTTTCAAAAACCACTGATCTCTGTTTCATCTCATGTTCAATTCTCCTATCTTTCCCTCAAAACTCAATGATTCTGTGTGTATCAGATACAGATCACTCTATTCACCTTGCAAGGCCGAGTCCAAATGCTTGACAACTCCCTCATCCAACCCGGACGTGATAATCCATGCATCCGTCGACTTTGCAATCTTCATGATTCCCTTTCGGAACGTTCGAG
Source organism: Caenorhabditis panamensis (assembly GCA_900883565.2). NCBI lineage: Eukaryota > Metazoa > Nematoda > Chromadorea > Rhabditida > Rhabditidae > Caenorhabditis > Caenorhabditis panamensis. The sequence continues at coordinate 24,000 of LR537573.1, forward strand.
CCAGTTTTGGTTGGAGGCTGCAAACGATCTTATCACTGATTTTATCACTGAACTAGTTGATAACACAAGAATTATCATGAATTATCACACGATTCCGTCAGTTTCCCAGTTTCCCGCCACGAATCATGACGTCAGTGTCGAAGTATGCCAACTATTCGCTATTTTCTGTTTCGTAGTCTTCCATTTTAGACCAGTAAGACCAGGGTATTAGTGGTTCTAGCAGTATCAGTAAAGGACAATTGATCAACCGGAACCAACGGGAACCAATTCGACCTATTTATACTCACTCAAACTTTGTCAGTCCTCCATTGATTGTGATTACCAACTTTGGAGGTCGCAGCTTCCAGACTTTCATCATTAGATGAACTATATCTCGAGGGTCTTGGTCGAAACTGACACGGGCGTATTGGGCGTGATGAGCGGTTCCTGAAAATGAAATTTTGGGGGTTTTCATTTACTGTTTCACGGAAAAGTTGAAGATTTGGAATGTGTTTTGGGTTTAGTGCAAACTGTCCATTCTTGGTCTGACCAAATTGAAAGAGAACTTTCGGCTTGAAAATTGAAAAAAAGTCAGTGTTTCAAAATTTTGTAGAAACTAGAAGTCTATTTGAGGCTTGTTGATCGATCGTTAGGTAATTGTCCATTTGGTGGGTACTAGAAACAGGGTACTAATTTTGTTATTCTTGAGTTCCGCTAGTACTTTGTGTCGTTAATCACTTTGTTTCCTTGCGTTTATAATATGAAACGTTCAAGAAACAGTAAAAATTCAAAAAAAAACGATTGCTGAACCCTCAGATCCAACTATTTTTAAGGTAAACAGTGCTAACTTGGTACTAACTTTTTCACTGTTTCAAGATATTGTTATTTGATTGCTGATTTGTGTGAATTTCGATATAAAAAATTTCAATTCACCTGGTTTCTACACGTTTCAGTTTGTTGAAGTATACGCATGTATACTTTGTAATGTGAAACCCCGCATACTATGTGTACACAAAAATCTGACTGTTTCAAGGAATTCAGATTGTCTGGAACTGTTTCTAACATCAATCAGTGAGAAAATCTATTTCCATTCAAACAGCAGAACACCTTTCCAAAACGCACTGTTCAACTTGTTACTAAAACAAGGAAAACTGTAAGATTAACACTAAGTTGGCACTGAATGTTCACTGTTTCAAGTAATCTGTCTATATGCCAGCTCATCGAAATTTTCAATATGTATGCCTTTTTAGACGTATCATAACGAATGTATTCAGTTTGTAACAGATTTCTAAAGATCGCTGTTTTAAGATTATCATATCCTTAACCAACTTCAAAAGTTTCTAATCCACAAAGAGAAGGTTTTCTTAAACTCACCCTCAAAAACCACAGTTCCATAAGCATCAGTTGGTAGGGTTTCTGTGTGGGATTGGATGGACCAACGTCCTGGAGCCAAGGGGATCTGGAAATATAACATTTTCGTTCACTGGAAAGACACGTTTCTTTTGCATTTCAAGACATCATGAAACAGAGGAAATCGCTAGATATGTGGATAAGTTACTATTACCGATTCAACTAAAGTGGAAATTTCATGGATTGTTTGAAACAGTAATGTTTTCTTCAATAGCTGTCGAAAATCAACAACACTATTCAGTAACCCCACCTCATTCTCCCCATCAGCATCCGTCGTATCCACTTCTTGAATCCCTGGCAATGTCAAATGAGTGGGAAGATGTCCCTTTCCAAGATGACTTCTCTCCAGAACCTCTTCTGTATGTCTTGATTTCTCTTTTCCACATCCACATCGTTCAGAAAAGCGTTGAGAAGGGACAAAGTAGGAGCATTGTCGCATTTTCAAACGGGTTTCCACCCAGTTTTTGCCTTTCTGAAAAAAAGAGAAGTTTGGCGAGAGAGATAAGGGATATTGCTGTTTCAAAGGGGCAAAATAAAGCCGTGAAAAGGCGTGATTTTCAATTTGATGGTTCAATGAATGAACTAACTCACCAATGATCCAGCCCTAGTTGCATGCCCAGAATGACTGGTAGTTGAGTTTCCACGCTGAAAACATTCAATTTGCATCTAGATTTATAAGACAAATCGATTTACCTTTCTCCCAGAGATATCCGCCAAGTGAAGCATATCCTTCCAGTCGAACTTCTGGACATGGCGAGGTGCAGAGTTCAGTGGGGCTGGTCCATCAGCTGGAAAGGGAAGGGGATTTCTGTTTCAAGTGTTGTTCATGTTTTAGAAGAGCTGTTGAAGCTGATTCGACCTTGTTGTTTGATTGACCTATTCTTGAAAATCGTACAGTGACCTAAGTTCTAGACCCCTAATTCAATATGAACAACAAATAGCTGCAATTCTAGTCCACAAAGTGAGGATCCTGGTATATAAAAACAAAGGTCGTGCTTCAGTTTTGAATATGTGAAACTTTTGAGACACAAGGTATGCGATATATCAAGAGAATATCAAAAAAAAAGTTCGGTTTCAAGTTTTCTAGATATTTTGAAACAGATTTGTTCAGCAATCGCACGAATGTTTGTAATTTTGTCTAGATTTCTCTACTCACAACTATTCATCAAAGATAATCCTGATAAAGTACCCCTGATAAACAAAGATAGCTCATTGAAACCGTGATTGTGAAAAATCAAGGTCCCGGTTGATAAGTTGATAGACAAACCCATGAAAACAACAAAAATTTGCATGGAAAACCCAGTTTCAATCATTCTAGATTTGACGAAACAGAAAGTTACAACAATATTGTGAGAATTTGCTAAAAATAATCATGTTACAGATACACATATGACAGTGAAAAATTTTTTCAGTTTCAAAACTTCTAGATCTTTTGAAACGGTGCATCCCTGTAATTTATGAAACTTCCAGAGTTGCAGGGAAAATAAAACTACTAACAAATTGCTCCAGAACCTCTAAAAACTGCGAGAATACAAATTTAGAAAAGATCAGGTTCATGTGATCTACTAACAAATAGTTGAACATGATCAATCCCATGAGAAGATTTGAAGAGCGAAACCAAATTTAGGTATGTTTCTAAACTTCTAGATTTCACGAAACAGAAACTTCCTACGATGTTGCATATTGGAAAGTTCGCAATTGGTTATCGGTAAACGTTTTCAGTTTCAAAACATCAAGATGTTTTGAAACGGTTAATTATTGTAATTTGTGAGGTTTTCGGGAATCAGAACGGTGTGAAACGACTAACAAATAGTTGAACACGATCAATCTCATAATAAAATCTGAACAGTAGAAACAAATTTCAGTTTCAAAGCTTCTAGATTTCTTGAAACCGAAAGTCCCATCAATCCATTCAGCGTTCTGTCTTCTATTTCCCAATGATCACTCACAACTACTGCTCTCCTGCTTCTTTCTCCTCCTTTTCCTCTGCGTCTCTCGCTCATCGTGGTCATTTTCCTCGACAGTGACACTGTTGGCACGGAGACTTTCTGCGACTGCTTGCTGGAAAACGTTTTTTTTTTTTCGAAGATCGAAATAATGGATAATTGAACTTCGTGTAAACCGTGTTAGTTTCAAGTTTTGTTGAAACTGGAAAATAATTTTCAAACTCACATGGATCGCAGGAACAATGCTCCCACGTTTTCTGTCCATTCAATCTCTAAAAAAATCCAATTCAATTTTGAGGAATTTTCTATCAGGATGGTTTCAACAACTGAAAATGTCAAACTTGTACCTGAAAGAAATTTCAAGGATTACTGTAACAGGAAAAACACAAAATTTGAAAGCTAATTTCTTCAAAACTTCATAGACGACCCAAAAAAGCAAGAAAAAGCCAATAACCAATCAAAAATTAGAAGAGAAAAGAGAAAAGACTAATGATAAGAAAAGAAGTGCACACACACACACACACACACGTATAAGACCGGTAAACGGGGGAGAAAGAAAGGAGACGCCATTTTTGATGGTGATCATCAATTGATAATGAGAGGAGGGGAGGGAGAGGAAAAGGAGCACACTTTTTGGTTTTTGATGATAATGAATTGTTCTAGATTGTTAGGGGAACTGGAATAGAACTATGGGGGAATGGGTTTTGAGAATTAGACATGCGACAAAACAAAAGCGAACGTAAATTCTAGAATACTATCTGGAACTTGCAATATGGAAGTTTTGAAACTGAAAAAAAACTTTTCAAACTTTTTTTCGGTTTCAACAAACTTGGATAATTCTTTGAAACTCTGCAAAGTTCAATATCCTATCGGAAAGATGACTTGTGATATAAGAAATTTGAAACAGAGACTTCAAAAAAATTTCAGTTTCTGCAAATTATTGAACATTTTGACATGTTCTGACATTCAATGTGACTATGCAAACCGGTTCTTATTTTCCCCGATTTTTCAAAATCTTACTTCTAATTAAAACTTCAATAATATGCTGTACATCTGGCGGATTCTGGAGCTTGAAAATTGAGAGGATACTTTTTGTAATTATGTCATCATTTTCGAAGTACTGAAACTTCAACCCTAATCCCTGGAATATGAAAAGTTTGAAACAGGAACTTTTCTCTGTTTCACTAAATCTAGATGACTATTGAGAACTTCAAAATTAAATGGGCCGCTTTTCTTATAAAACCAAAGATACGCGTAAGTTATTGAAGCAACATTCATCATCTGAAAACTGAAATTACTATGATAACCACAATTTCAATCACAGTTTCATTATTTCATTGTAAGTTTGGTATAGAACGTTCAACTTCAATAGTTGACAAGTTCTCAAAGTTTCCACTAATAACCTCTGATTCGCCTAGACAGCAAAGGTAGTCATTGCCAACATCACAAAAAAGGAAAAAGTACTCTGTTTCAAAAACAACACTTCAGTTGAAGACTGTTCCATCTTATGATACTTCTATCGCAGGGAGATTTTCATTTTTTTTTTTTTTACTTTTTCAGCAAGAACTGATGATATTGTCCTGAAGAACAGTGTGCAATACGCTGTTAGACCGTCTTTTTGAATCCACTAAATGATCGGTTCACGAAGTCACTATTAGCCTTGAGGAAACCATAAATTACAGTTAAAAATTTGAACAGATACTGAACAGATTTCACTAGCTCCTCTAATAAAGGCCATTTCGAAACAAGGCCATTCGCTTTTTTTCCGATGCAAAAAACAAATTTTGTTTCACGTGACCCCCCTTGCCATTCTCATCCTTCTAGTCCCATCTTCCTCTTATTTCTTCTTCTCTTCTTTATTTCCGATTATATCAAACGAACAGCTCTACCAAGATGCTTTCAACATCCAACAGCCAGTAAGTCGAACCCAAACGACCCATTGAAACTTCAGAGTTTTGGAGAAACTTTCAAATTCCATTGAAACCGAGAGTTTCAGATACCTGAACGAGTTGATCAGCGAAATGAACCGTCTTGCGGAGGTGTCGATCGGGTGCAAACACGCGCGGATTCTGCTCTCTCGGGAGATTGCCAGGGTGTTTGGGGAGATTCAAAAGTTCGGAGGACTCGAGTTTCGTACTCCTGGACCTGCTGCGAGGAAGGGATTCTCTGTAAGTTGAAAAAATGGTGTTTTGAAAAATCACCTTTTACATTTTGAATTTTCCCGGCTTTCCCAAAACAGCTATTAAAAAACTGTCAACTAACAAAATGATCTACGGAAAATTCTCTATCTAACCATATATTTAATTTATTTTTAAACTCATTTTTCAATTTTCTACAACCCTTCAAACTTTCAGCCGCTCTCCACCAGCACTCCTTGCCGCCGCGAGTCGGCTCCCGTGTCGCCGTTCTCGAAACTCCCCAAAAATCAGTTTATCACTCCGATCAAGACTCCGAAGAGCTTCTCATGGAATCCGGAAGGTGATTGGCAGGAAAAAAGCCATGAAAAGAGCCAGAGAAGTCCGTTCAACAACGAGCCTTTCGTGCTGCAGACCAAGATTTATATTCCGAAGGCTCCGAAGAGAATGGGTGGGAGAAACATGTAAATCCCGCTTTTTTACTGCTTGATATCTATCTAATAACGTTTAGAAAGTGCAACTACATCGGTCGAATCCTTGGCCCATCTGGAATGTCTGCTAGAATGATCGAAACGCAGTACAATGTGACTCTTCTGATTCGTGGCACCGGATCCATCAAGCAAATGGGCGCTGAGGAGTTGTTGAAAGGAAAGAAGGGATATGAGCACTTGGATGAGCCGTTGCATGTGGTTTTGATTGCGAGACACATGGAAAGAAAGAGGTAGAGTTGGCAAAAATAAAAAGGAAGGAAAGAAAAAAAAGATTCTCCCCGGCCGGGAATTGAACCCGGGTCTCGCATGTGACAGACGCGGATACTCACCACTATACTACCGAGGACACATTGACACTGGCGGCAGAGGGCGTAGACAACTAGGCGGCCGCCGGCGCTCTCCCCACTTTTTCTCGCCCAACACTTCCCACACTAAACTTGTTGATTCCAGATGCGAAGAGATGTTGGACGCGGCAGCGACGAAGATTGAGAGTCTTTTGACTCCGGTGCATGATGATTACAAGAAGGAGCAACTGGTCAGCTTTGCGATTATGAATGGGACTTATGAGGCGAGAGAGAAACCGGAGAACAAGCAGGAGCAGAAGATGGGACCTTTTGGGGGTGGATTCTGAGGGGATTCTGAATGGATTCTGAATAAATAATGAGATATTGTATTGTTTTATGTTGAAAAAGCTATCAAAATCCTATTTATAATGGGTAAAAGGGCAGAAATACTAGAAAATCTATAATTGACTGGTAAAAGGAGACCATTGGAAGACCCGTTTTTCGGAGGGTCGTTTCTAACTACTGGGTGACTGAAAATTTATGAAATATATACGAATTGATAGCAAATTTTACGTAGATCATTCTGTTAGTTAACAACTTTTTAGTAGCTTTACTCCGAAACCCGGAAAAAATCCAAAAACTGAAGACCACTTTTCACTTTTTGCAACGTGACCTTTCGTGGCCTTGGGTTTCAAGTTTCTATCATTTTTTCCACGTTCAAATTATAATCTACTTTCATCCTCCCAATGTATCCTTCAAAAGGCCCGCCAAACATAAAAAAGGCGCATGCGGCTGCAAAACGCCCACCTCCAAGGCTTCGACGATCACCAGTGGTAAGCCCCTCTTTTTTTCGCTCGCTTTTTTTAAATTTTGTTTTTTTGTAGAAAAAAGAGCCCAGCAAGGACAATTCGGACTTGGAAGACATCAAAAGAGAGCTGAAAATGATGATAAAGCAGAAGAATTGGCTGGAAGAGGCTGTGGAGAAGGAGAAAGATCCGGAGAGGCAAGAGGAGTTGCGGGCGGATTTGGAGACGACGGGGAAGTTGGTGGAGGAGTTGAACGGGAAGATTAGTGTGTTGGATGGTTGATAAAACTGTTGTTTATCTGTTTTTTCAATAGAAGTGATGAAGAAATCTATAACAGGGAAAACAAGAGCCCTTGCTGAAACACAAAGAAAACGATTCAAGTAGATCAAATTTCATTCTCTAAAACACAGTTATCATAGCTCACAATCGAGTTTTATCACTTTTTCGGAGCCGGCGGAGTTGCTCCAGTTGCTGGGGCAGTCGCCATTTCGGTCTCCTTTGATTTGAGTGGTGGGAGAAGGACGAAGAGCTTCGAGTTCCACTCGCTGGGGATGTCGTACACTTCGGTTTTCTCACGGAATGCCACGTTTTGCTCTCTGGAAGTAGAAACAGGTCTAGACTCAATGAATCAAGGCTCACTTGGTCTTCGTCGCTGCCTTCCTGGTACTCTTCTTCTTCTCCAACTCCTTCCCTTCACTCTCCTTCTTTGACTCTCGGAGTATCGAAACTGGCTCCTTGGACTTGAGAAGCACGTCGATTCCAGTTTCACAGTACTTACGAACGTCTCCAAAGAAGGCGAATGGTGGACGATCGGCGTCTTTTACGGCTTGCTGAAACAAAGAGATTTGAAGCTGAAGCTTCTAGACCCTTCAAACTCACCGCCAATTGATTCCTACGCGAGTTCTTGAGCATATCAGTCGTCGGGAACTCCACAATCAGCTTCGAGTACCCATTGGCACTAAACCCCTCAACCATCCGCTGCCGCACCTCATCCATCGTACCAACCGCCTTCTCATCCACCGCCAAAATCACCTCTCCAATGTTCAAACTCGCATTCGCCACTGTATCGGGGATGGTGTAGTTGATGACGACTTGCTGGCCGACTTGTTGCATGTTGATTCCGAGTTTGAGATGTTTGAAGTGGTAGAGAACGGCTCCTTCGATGGTGTTTCCCGGGGTTGGTGTGATGGTGGAGGGGAGTTTGACGTCGGGGAATCGCATTTTCATTCGAGTTATCGACAATTCGATTTTGACTGCTTCGTCGGGTTTTGTGAACAGCTTTTTGATGAGTTCGCGAAAGTTTTTGCCTTTTCTGGAATAGAAATTTGCTATTTTTTGCAGCGCGCCGCAAAACTTTCATGCGATTTGAGGCATGCGCCTTTAAAGTCGGGGTACTGTAGTTTCGTCGATTTTTCGATGATTTGAGCTTTTTCAAGCGATTTTTTCGAGAAATTGTCGGAGAAAAGTTGATTTTTAGGTATTCAGTTGCATGAAGAGCAGTGTAAAGCAAAATTCCGCAGAAAATTTGCTGAAAAACGATGAAATCTCGAAGCGCGCCGCATAACTTTTATGTTTCGACATTTTCATCGTTTTTTCAGCGAATTTTCAGCGGAATTTTGACTCAAGTTGTTGTTTATCGATAGAAATAACAAGAAAGTTCTTTTTCTACAACAATTTCCCGGAAAAACCAGCGAAAACACGCTAAATTCGACGGAAAACTGACCAACTACTTTTTCGTTGTTTTCATCATTTTTTCGGCAAATTGTCAGCGGATTTTTGCATCAAATTGTGATTTATCATTGTAAATAACTTAAAAACATGTTTTTTCAAACCAATTTCCCGAAGAAATCTCCAAAAAAAACGACAAAATCATCGAAAAACCGACGAAACTACAGTACCCCGACTCTAAAGGCGCATGCCTCAATTCGTTGAAAGTTTTGCGGCGCGGCGCGGCGCGTCGTTCGTTGCGTAATTTATCAAATTTCGCCTTTAAAACTGGAAAATTCATAGATTTCAGGGGTGGAATAGCCACAAAAAAGCCTTTCAGACCAAAACGGCCATAAAACAAACTCACGGCTGCATGGCAGTGGACTTTTTCTCCTTCCTCAATCCGGATCTCGTCTTCGAATTGCCACTAGTCTGTCCAGCAGTACTCTCCGCAGTCTTCTCATCAAACGAAACCTCCTGTCCATTGACCAACATGATAATATCCCCGGTAAACAGCGATCCCTTGAACGGACTGTCATAGTTCACCCGCGACACCATGCCATGCTTGTACACGAATCCCAGCACTTGTTTCTCGTTCTTTTTGAACTCGTGAGTGACTTTTAGACGCGTTCGCAACTCTTCGGGCAGCTTTTTGCCTTTGAGCACCATGACTTCTTTGATGCGGTCTTCTTCGATGACGGATGACGGGGGATTCACTTCAGAAGGCATGTTCTTCTTGATCAAATGCTTTGAATGATCGATAAATTTGGAGGGAGAAGTAGCGAGAAATAAGGGAGAGGGGAGAGGGGAGAGAGGGTGAGGAAAAGAGGGTTACGTGGATCCACTCTTCACGGAAAAAAGGCTAAAACGGAGAAGGTCACGCATGTTTTTCTTGCGTTTCTACAGCTCCTAAAGCTTGATAAAAGAAAAATCTTCATTTTCCCAGTCAAACAACCATCTTTCCAGGTCTCCCACACAACCCCATATTGACAACAGGCACTTCTCCATTTGCCTTTCCATTCGCTAACATGGTTCCCAAGTGTCCATACCCCTGTGTTGCACTATCCTTTTTCACAAACCAAGCCACCGGCCCATTCTCCACGTGGATTGTTGGCTGGGGATCAATTGTAACATTCGGAGTGTGTCCATCACTCCAGAAGTACTCTCCAGTGTCCGGATCTTTTTCAGCAGCCACCCAGATTCCGGTTATGTTGTATCCTTGACTCTGAATGCTTTTTGCATCTGAAAACATAATGAAAAGCATGTTTTTCAGTGTTTCAATTACATGTGAAGATCCTATCCCATTCCTCTTGGCTAGCCAAGCTGCCTAATGTATAGTTGTGTCTTTGGCATTCCTTGGCAGCAAGGTTATTTGGGTAATAATAATTAGCTGCATATACATCGTTCAAAGTCACCTTAAATTTGTTTCAGATGCATTGAAAGTCTAAAAACCAACCGTCCAACACCAATACTGCTTGTTTCTAACAAACACTGCTGACTCATACTGACATCCAGTGTCTAGAGGTTCAGGGGTTGTTGAAGGTGGAAAATTTTTACTGCATATTTTTTCAATCAATGCTGATAAAGTGGTGATGGGAAAGAGAAGAATGAATGATGCGCGGATCATCATTTTGTCCTAGGTAGCAACAAATGATCATTATGAAACTGTGATTTACATTAGAGAAAAGGGAGCTCATTATCATGTATGGTAATCATATTGATCATCGATTTTCTCGCCCCTAAACTTTTGAGCCACGTTGCAACCATTTCACTCGATCTCTCTGCGTCCTCCTTCTTCCCCGAAACCATGCATCCCAGTGATAAAACCCTCTCGTCTCTTTCTCTCTCTATTCTCTCGCTTTTCCGTATAAAAGACGAGCGCTTCGTGGTTTCGTCAGTCTCCTTGCTTCCCCTCAAGGGGAGGGTTTCCCGATTTCTCCCGATTTCCTTCGTATTTTTGATGCTTTTCGATCTTGATGTTTGGACACGGTTGGCAATGATCCATCGACAAGAATGCGACCGAAACATTCATAATGCAAAACAGCAAAAAGGCAGAAAGGTGGGACTTCTAACTGGTTAGATGAACCTCTAAATTGAACTCTTTACAGCTGGTTTTCGGGTCTATATTCCTCTACATTTTCTCCGACGTCATCGTTGATGAAAAGATCCGCTGAATGCCAACTCATCGGAAGCGAGATGGTGAGATCTCTTTGAGTTGTCTCTTTCTCTAATGATCAGTTGGATTTCAGGCGATATTTGGGTTTTAATTGGAATCGACGGAAAGTCATACAGTGCGAGGAAAGGAGAAGATTGCTACCATGAAGAGTCTAGCCATCGAAATATAAAAATATAATGTGTATCCGAAGTAATTGGGATCCAATCCGTAATAAAAAGATTTTTGTATGTGCTAAAATTCGTCACATATTCGAAACATACATAGAACATGGGAAACACTGTTACACAACGTCTAGATATGATTCGTGGGAAGAAACACTTGTTGCGTCATCTCCGAATACATTGAAAGTGGGAAAAGTGACTCATAAAGTGAGTCTGTCTTTCCTGGATTCTAAGATGGTCTCTGTAGCTTTCAGTATCTATCTTTCTCATTTGAGGGAGATTGGGAAGAATAAGAAGAGGAGGAAGGGGTCCTTCAAATTCTATGCAGATGGTTAAAGTTTTCATCGATAGATTTATTAAACTGGTCACGCAAACGTCTTTTAAAGTAAAAAAACAAACAAATCGAGAAACAATTTCACTAAAACAACAAAAGTTGGTTCGTCGCTAGGCGACCAAGCTCTTCGTTGACATCCGGCTCCGTGGCTCCTCGACGAACCAGCTTGGCCCCGCGGAGCAGGCGAATTGTTGGTGCTGGTGGTGTTGGAGTAGGGGCCGCAAAATCCCGGACTGGCCCCTCTCAACCAACCTCACAATCTTGAGGTTGTGGGCGAGGAAGAGGTCCTCTCCATTGGCGTCCTTCACGATGACATCGCCCCGGGCTTTGACCCCCCTGAAATACTCTAAATTATTTCTGTTTTTAGTTTGATTTTGACTTACCCCAACACCTTGGGGGTTCTCAACACTTGGCCACTGACGTCCATAACAACCTCGTTCCGTTTGAGCTTGTCAATCGCATTCTGGGTCTCCTTGACCTGAGGGATCTTCTTCGTGAGCCAAACGATAGACATCTTATAAAAAAAAAGTTTTGATGTAATTAAAAAGACTATAAAAGAAAGAAAGAAAAAAAAACAGTCTTGGTTAGACTACAGTAGAGTGAATGGTTCATTCTCTGGACAAAAGACACTATGGTAGAGGGCGGAGTCATGTAGGCGGAGCCATACTCATATATCACAAATCGGAAAGACGGGGGTCACATTGACACGCCAGGAAGGTTTTCCGTTGGTTCAAATACGTTATGACCTTGCCGAATTCTCATATATCACGATCGCGGAGCCGTGCTGGGTTTACAAAGAGCCATTATTACGGTTTTTGATGGATGTTATTGCGACCTCCAACAGGGGGTATTAGCGTACCAGAAGGTGATGATGATGGCTGAGTATACTTATAGTCCTTACAAGTATAATAAAAGCACAATCTCGCACTCTCTCATCTTGAACAGAAATCTTGAGATGATTCGTGGAAAGAAACACTTGTTGCGTCATCTTCCAATTCATATAGAGTTGTTCTGTTTGTCCGGGGTCATAAGGCGGTTTCTCTGTAGCTTCCAGTAATCTCTCTCATTCAAGGAAGATGGGGAAAAATTAGAAGAGGAGGAAGGGGACCTAGATGAGTATACATCAACTGTTGCGATGTTTTTCAAATTCTGTGTATATGGTTGAAGTTTTCGTTTATAGATTTATTAAACTCAAAAACTGGTCACACAATCGTCTTTCAAAGTTAAAAAAAAACGAACAAATCGAGAAACAATTTTACTAAAAATTCATGACATAATCGAAAATATTAGGGATAACGCGAAATGTTGATGCAGTGCCCAACTAATCTTCGAACTGCTCGGTCGTTTTGCGCTGGATCCAGGTGTTATGAAGACGGTTAAATCTCACGATTGAAAGTGACAATGAGATGTACCATATTCACTCAATGCAACTGAAGAAGATCATTGTCAACGCGACTTCTAGAACTGAAAAAGACACATTCACTATCATATCAGAGTTCTAGTTCTAAAGCTTACTTTTCAACTTTCAATCGATTTCATCTCTCTGTGAAATGGCTAGGTCACAAAGAAACCGAATCCGTAACGTTCGGGTAATTTTTCAACACTTCCATACGAAACAGTGTATGAATCGTGTTTACATTGATTCAATGCACTGCGAGCTTCAGCAAAATCCAATCCAAATGATCCAAAATAGAAAAAAAGGGGAACTTCAGAGACATCAAAGAAGCGACCATCCATCGGGAGGTCCTGGGCGAGAATGAGGGGAGATGGAGATGGTCGGGAGGTGGGCCTAGATGGGATTAACCTGTTGCGTGCTGATGCAATCTCCATGAGACAATAGGGATGATGGAGTAATGTGTGCAGATGGCAGGGATGAGGAGGAGGAGGTCAACATAGATAAGGTGTACTTAGTATCTTGGAATGAGGGTGGTAATGACAGGTACTTGGATCGCATCTACATACTGGTCCATATGTTATATGGATGTCTATGGGAAAAACCGTTTTGTTAGTTGTCGAGAGATGCATTAGAAGTTTGATACAGGCTATCATGAACAGGTCTAGATGAAACAGAACCGTTTACCATTAGCATACAAGTTTTTATCCAGACAGCACCTGGATCATTCTCCTTATCAAACTTACAGTTTCAAGTCAATTGTTTTTGAACAGGCTGTTTCGAAAATCAGTAAACTCGTGCATGCCAAATACCAAAATGTCAAACTGAATCAAAGTCTCTGTTTCAAAACTATGATAACCAGATGATCACACAAGTGTTTCATTGTAGGAATGGAACTCGCGATGTTGCTCTTGGAAACATTTGACGAAGTGTTGCTACTGTTCTGGAGCTTTTTTCATGAACCAAACAACTGATGCGTTGACAATTCCTATCGAGGTTCACAACTGTACAGAAAGATGGAGAACATTTGGAACTGATCGTTTCCAAACTCACTGTTTCAAAAATCTGGTTTCAAAACAAACGTTTTTGCTTTTTAGTTCAAGTGGTCTTCGGTACACTATCAAAATCGAAGTGAATATGTATGTACCTATACTGTTTCAAAACCATAATAACCAAATGATTGCACAACTTTTTTCATTGTCACGATTTCACATGAATCAACTGATAAAAGTTCCCCGGCTTCCCACACACGACCATATTCACAATCGGCAATCCTCCACTAGCTCTTCCATTTGCATCCGTAGTTCCCAAGTGTCCATACCCCTGTGTTGCACTATCCTTGTTCACAAACCAAGCCACCATTTCATTCTCCACGTGGATTGTTGGCTGGGGATCAATTGTAACATTCAGAGTGTGTCCATCACTCCAGAAGTACTCTCCAGTGGCATTGTTCTTGGAGATGGCTAGCCAGAATCCGGTTATGTTGAATCCTTCACTCTGGATGCTTTTTGTATCTGAAAACAGAATAAAACGGTTGTTTTTTTCAGTGTTTGTAGCGACAAAAGATCTAACATTTGAACCAATAATCCCATTCCTGTTGATTCGCCAAACTGCTCATGGTAAAATTATAGCGGGTACAGAGATCCGAATAGATTCTGTATGGAATAGGGACAATCGCACGATCAAAGGTGACAACCTGAAAGAAGTTTTCAACAGGGGTTCGGTTTCAATAAAAGATCTTACAGCCATACACCAGTATCTGTCATTTCTCAAGGAGGACCAGTAGGTGTTAGAACACCCTGTATCAGGTTTAGATGTCGTTGGAGTTGGGGTAGTTGTTTTGTAAGCTAAATGGAAACTTCTAGAGCTATGAAAAGATGGTAGATCTTACTGCAATACTTCTGAATATCGGCAAAAACATAAACGGCGGTAACCAAAATCAAAGTGAATCTTGTTAGCAACATTGCCGGAAAGAGGTTCAGTGAAACAGAACAAACTGCGTTGGAATTTGATTGCAGTTTGTTATGCTAATCAGTGATTAGCATATTTTGATTCCATACTTTTCTGCTTTTCCGGAAACAAATCACTGTTTCAGAGAAAGCATAGATAGTTTACACTTTCGAGCAAAACTAATACACAGAAGCGTATCGTGCCATTGGAACGAAGTAAAGAGATACATATTCAAGGTTCATTAGATATTTCGTTTCAAAAACCCACACAAAGCCATATTGACACGTGGGCCTGTTGTTTTAAAATCGTGGGTTACATGGAACTTTCCATAGCCCGGAGT
>LR537573.1:41406-77068 GCA_900883565.2 Caenorhabditis panamensis
TAGATTACAGGCTGTGGGGATATGGTAATGTTCTGGACGTTTCTATCACTCCAGTAGTATTCCCCATTTAGTGGGTTCTTCTCAGCGCCCACCCAGATACCAATGACGTTGTACTGCATGTTACTGTAGTCGTTTGCATCTAGAGAACATTTAGTATTTTAGAAAGCTGATAACCTTACAATTCAGCCAGTAATCCCACTCTTCCTTGGTCTCCAAACTACTCAATACTCCTCCTTTCTGTGTACAGGTGTTTATGGCAATATTCCTTGGCATCGTGGTGTTTGAATCACTTCCTCTAGGCAGAAGAATGCCCTAAAACATTATCACTGTTGCAAGAAGGTTTCAAATGGATCTCACCCCAATACACCAAAACCCAGAGTGCCGTCTAAACGGAAGGAATCCTGGAGCACATCCATTATCAATCCAGGGAGTCGTAGAAGTTTTTTGAGCTTTAGCAAAAGTTGATTGTTTGATCTAGAATGATACGCAACTCACTACAAAACTTCTGGATCACTGCTATGACACAAATGGGCAAAACTAGTTGAATAAACAAAACGATTCTGATAAACATTGTCAGAAACAGTAAAGGTCGTGGTCGTGCTTTAGAAAAGCAAAAGAGGGGAGGAATGACTGATTCTTGGTTGTTAGCTTTTTGATTTCGATTTGCATAATGCATTTATGGTAATTTTAATTTTTTTTCGATTTTCAGGCGATATATAAAAAATTCGAATGATCGAAAAGAAACGGCAGTTTCAGATAGATCACATGTTCTTGTCACAGACTATGTTCACATTATTTTGTGTTCTCTGAGTACTGGCAAACTGTGAAAGTGTCAACTAATTCAAAATCAATATTGCTCCGAGTATTGGAAAACGTCGAAAAATGAAAGTAAAACAATTTCGAAACGCATTTTGAAATAATGAAAAAAAATAGTAGAGTTTGACCATCATTTTTGATAACTGATAAAAGCCCTGATCACTTGATGTTCTTGTTATCAATAGTCAACAATTTTGGTGAAAATCAAGAAAAAACACTTTATACAAGGAATAATAACACATAAAAAGTACCCATTGGAATCACATTTGAATGAAAAATTGATAGTAAAGCAGTGGAAAAAATCCAGAAAAATCGGGAGAAAAAGAAGAAAGAAAACCAGGATTTCGCGTCTAAACCGGTGCCTATCAAAAAAACCAGGAAAAAAGGCAATAAAAGTTTGAAATTTATAATTGAAGATCTTGAAGATTTACATTCGTTCTATGATCACTTCGGGTTCTTCGGTGACCTGTTAAATATCGAGTTATTGATTGATTATCTTGGTACAAAGTGATAAGGTTTATTTTTCTGAACAAACAAACGAACATAAGCAAAAGTAACAGCCACACACGGTGAAAGAAGGAGATCGAAACGAAAGGACTAGGGGAAGTTTCAAAAAAAGGGTCAAAGTATTATTCTTCAAGTTTGTAATGCTCCTAGACGCGCAAACTTTCAACGATTTCATGCATGCGCCTTTAAAGTCGGGGATGCTGTAGTTTCGTCGATTTTTTCCTGATTTTCGCGTTTTTTTCGGGGATTTCGTCGGGTGATTGTTTAAAAAAAAGACAGTTTATTGTGATTGACATTGATAAAAAACAATTTTCATCAAAATTCCGCTGAAAATTCGCCGAAAAACCGATGAAATCATCGAAAAATTGACGAAACTACAGTACCCCAACTTTAAAGGCGCATGCCTCAAATCGATTGAAAGTTTTGCGGCGCGCAGCACGATTTCGTCGTTTTTCAGCGAATTTTCAGCGGTTTTTTGAGAAAAATTGTTGTATATCGATATTAACAACTAAATATTTCATTTTTGCAACAATTTCCCGAAAAAATTAGCCGAAAAAAAGCACACCGCGATTTCGTCGTTTTTCTAGCAAATTTTCAGCGAATTTTGAACATAAATCGTCGTTTGTTGTTGTAAATAACTAGAAATTCTGTTTTATTCTACCATTGCTCAAAAAAATCATCGAAAAAACGATGAAATCATCGAAAAATTGACGAAAATACAGTACCCCAACTTTAAAGGCGCATGACTCAAATCGCTTGAAAGTTTTGCGGCGCGCAGCGCGATTCCGTCGTTTTTTCAACGAATTTTAAGCGGAATTTGGACAAAAATAGTTATTTATCAATCTGAACAACTAAATAATTCATTTTTTTTAACAATTTCCCGGAAAAATCGCCGGAAAAACGCTAAAACGGCGAAACTACAGTACCCCGACTTTAAAGGCGCATGCCTGAAATCGCTGAAAGTTTGGCGGCGCGCTGCGAATTTAACATTTCAAACTGGAAGAATAACAGGTCAAATCACAAATCACAACACACAAAAACACATGAAATTTAATAAATTAGGTGAAAAGAGAGAGATCTGATAGGAAAAGCAGCACAATATCGATTATACCTGAGTTTCTCGTCCAATTCCTACATGTCGACCCGGTCGGCCGTCTCCACGAATTACAGTGCCTTGAAGAGGAGATGGCTCTTTTGCGTAGGATGGACGGTTTTCGTGGTGCGACCTGGGAATGGAGAAGCGATAGTGAAAAGACCACACGGATTACTGTAGATTATGGTAAGTTGTGACTACAGTGTTACTATAGAAGTACAACAGTGATTTTGTTGACATGCACTTTCGGAGCTTGGTTCTGATCAATTTGAAGGAAAGGGGACTCACCAATCTTCAGTATTTACATTCAAAGTGTGAGGTACATTGGCGGGACGGGCGCCCATTGGAAGGTGCATTGCGGGGATCGATGAGGGACCTTGGCTGTCCTGGAAAGAGGGGTTTTTCTTCGGTTTCAGGATGATTTGAAGTTTTGGAACCTAGATTTTCTGTTTATTATCGATTAGAAGAAATGATCCAACTTTTGCAAAACATTGATGAATATTGGTCTAGTGGAAAACTATAAAAATTTCTGTTTCAAGAATTTCATGAATAAAGAGCTAAACTTTCAGAAATTGATAGATACAACGTATACAATTGTTTTAAAGTTCTCTACGGTTTAGATTCAGTGTCACAGATATATGAAACTTTTGCAGTTTTTACAGAAATTTGCTAGGTTTGTGCTAGAATAAGTAGGGGTATTCGGCGTTCACTGTTTCAATGAAATTTGAAGTTTTGAAACCAAATTTCCAAATTAATCCAGCAAAACGATGATCTGACTTTTGAAAAACATTGAATACGTAATGCTAGAAAGGGAAAAACTAATAAACGGTTTAGTTCGAAATGTACAATTTGCTCTGTTGCAAATGATACATGATTAAAGAACCGATTTGCCAGAAATTGATAGTCCAAGCTTCAAATCTCTACAAAAACTTTCTGTCTCGCAAAACTATGAAAATTTTGCAGTTTTTACACAAATTTGATAATCAAGGGGCATGTATCGCAAAAGTAAATAATTTGGTTCTTCACTGTTTCAAAGGCTTTTCAAAATGTTGATAGAAACTCTAATTTTTGATAAAGCTAAGCTACTATTTGAACGGTACAAACAACAAGTGAAAGGTTTAGTGGAAAGTTGTAGAACTTTCTGTTTCGAAACTTCTATAAGTAAACAGCCTGGCTGCGAGATATTGATCATCCAAGCGTGCGATACTGTTCAAAAAATCATTGTCAGATAAACGATTATCCAGTTCTATTATACAACTTCTATAGACTTCTACAGAAATCTTCTGTTTCGCAAAACAAGGAAAATTTTGTAGTTTTAGCATAAATTTTGCTGATCAAGTTAGATGTCATTGATAAACAAATATTGTTTTTTTACTGTTTCAAAGAGATTTCAAAGTTTGGTGAAACTGGGATTTTTCAGTTTTTTTGTAT
This sequence comes from Caenorhabditis panamensis, assembly GCA_900883565.2. Taxonomy (NCBI): domain Eukaryota; kingdom Metazoa; phylum Nematoda; class Chromadorea; order Rhabditida; family Rhabditidae; genus Caenorhabditis; species Caenorhabditis panamensis. The sequence continues at coordinate 45,254 of LR537573.1, forward strand.
TTTTTTATTCTATAGTGAGTCTATTTTGATTTGATTCATTTGAACAAAAGTCTTGCATGACTACTGTTTCAGTTCTAGGCCAATTTCCGGTGAAAAGTCGAATCAGGGATGTAAGCTGATCAGATATATTTTGATAACATTATGAAGCAGAGAACTGCGTTTCTAACTTTCCAAACTATCAAAATCGTTCACTAGATGGTCAAAAACTCACATCCGGAACACTCGAAATAAGCATTGGCTGACTATCCCCATCAGCCGGATGGATCTTTGCACTGGAGTTCCTCCCCCGCAAGTTATCCACATTCTTGAACAGTTTTCCCTTGAGAATGAGTTCTCCGAATCCTTGAGAGTGTGAGAATGCATATCCACTTCGCAATGATCCTCTGACACTTCGCCGAGTGGCTGCTGTGCGTTTGAAGGTTGTTCTGAAAGATTTTCCTCATTTTCAACTGGTTTTTTGACTTCGAGCGTACTTCTTATCGTCTTTAGCACTCGGTTTCTTGCCCAGCTTCCTTCTAACTCTCAATCTATCAGCAAACGAGGGATGAGTGTCAAGCCAGAAGAATCTGTTGAGCATCACAGGGAGTAACAGGACTACTACCACCATCAAAAGGGAGAACCAGAAATGGGGAGTGACCATTGTCCGATAAACCACACCGAAAGAGATGGAAGAGGAGGTTTTGACGACCCAGGATACAGGGAGCCATTCGTAGAGGAGGAAGACGACGAGGAAGTAGAGAACGAGGGATCCCCAGATGACAAAGTGGGAGATGGCTGTCCAGTAGGCTGTGTCGAAGGCGATCTGAAAAAAGCGACAGTGAGCTTGAAACTGCGCGCTTCTCTACGCCTTGTGGGTGAAGCGCTCATAGTGCAGTGGTGGCGCAGGCGGTAGCGCGTCTGCCCATCGATTTTGCCCTCGGGGGTTCGAACCCACCATGCGCGAAAATGTTTTTTTTCTTTTTTTCTCCATTCAAACCCAAAATATGTATAAAAAGCTTTGAAATTTTGATTTTCTAGCTCCTTACCTGTCCAGTAACCACCACAATCAACGCTGTAAACGTTGTAAACGCCAGCGCCGAGTAATCATCCAAATCCTTCCCAGAACTTGCAGCCGCGTTATAAAACGCTCCATATGGAATGAAAAAGATGACCAAAGAGCTGAACATTCCATGCAGCACGGAATAAATGAATATCCGCATGTTGAAGAACAAGTTGAACTGTCCGGGAAGGTAGAGTTTGGGGTATCTCAACGAGTAATGATCGTCGACGTCTTGATCCAAAGATCCCATTGCAAGAACGGGAAGGGCTGTGAAGAAGAGGTTGTAACAGGCAATCAAGATGGCGTCGAAGACAGTTTGAGCAGAGTATCCGCAGAAGAACGAGTACCAGAAGTTGGTGAGGGTGAACGCGAAGTTTTTGTAGAAGAAGTAACGGAGGAACTTGGCCATTCGGATGTAGGACCAACGGCCGTGGACGAGGAGCAGGCGTTCGAGGTATTTGAATTGGCCAACGGAGTAGTCGGAAGCGAGGACCGCTTGCATTCCTTCTTGGCCTAAAATTTTAAAGGTTTTGAAAGAAGTTTTGAGCCCTTTATACTGTTTCAGAGTGAAAACAGAAGCTAATGTGTGCTGATTGAAACAGTGACATTGAACTGCAGTCCCAGTTTGTCTCGTGTTTCAGAAATTTCTTATTTAGACCATCATCTCTCATAAAAGTTATGCGTTCCACCTACTGAATTTTTACAGTTTCTCGAGAAGTATAAGCCCTTTCGGTACTAATTCGAAGTGATTCCAATGCACAAAGTGTACATTTTGAAACAGTGACTTCGAACTGTGGCCTAGATGTTTCTGTGGCTTTTTTCTAGGCTTTAGTACCAAAAATTTCTGCTTCAGATTGGTGTGATTTATGCTTTCAGGTACTAAAGATATTCTTTGAGATGTTGGATTTTTCGAAAAAGGACAGAAAAAAAAGTTTCGGAATCCATTCTACGTACTGTTTTCTTAGTACGTACCTGTTGGCATCTATTGGTCTATGGTCTATACTCTACCAAACTATCACAGAATGACAACTAGCTGTAGAGATGATAATCACAGGCAACAACTTCTTACAGAAACAGTGAGTTTTTTTTTACAGTTTCAAACCTAAATTGTAACTGGTAGTTCCAGTTATTATGTAGAGGGTGCCGAAAACTTTCAAAGCTTTAGAATTCGTTGTGAGACCCACTAAACATTCAGAAATGGACGATTGCTTCAATGTACAGCTATCGATATCGCCTGCTCAAACCAGCTAATACTAATTTCAGAAACAGAAACTTTTTTCTACAGTTTCACATACTCCTCGAATAAAATTAGTACTCAAAAAGGTGTTGGGAACCTCTCTCTTTTAGTAGGTATTTTTTTGTTGGGAAGACCCTGACTATTACGTACATTTTGGGCATCTATTGGTCTAGACTCTACATCACTATCACAGAACAACAATTAGTTAGAGATGATAACAACAGATAACAACGTCTTTCAGAAACAGTGAAAATTTTACAGTTTCATGTTCTGAACCTAAACTGTGACTGATCGTTTCTTTTGTTATATTCTGGGAATTTCGGGAACCTTTGAATTTTTGGCAAAACCCAGAGAACGTTGAGTTGAAAATTTAAATGAATGCTCCAATTTGAAGCTCATTGATATCAACTTCATCAAACCAGTTATCAATGTTTTCTAAAAACAGTAACTTTTCTTTACAGTTTCACATAACCTTCAAGTAATATTTGAACTTGGATTACTAATGATCAATCGTGAAGCATAAAACATTTTCCAATTTTCTAAACCCCATCTCTTACCAGATATTCCCACTCCAATATGCGCTGTCTTGATCATACTAACATCATTCGCTCCATCACCAATCGACAACGTCACTGCTTTCTTGTTCCGTTTCACCAAATCCACCACTTGCGCTTTTTGAAGCGGTGTTACTCGGCAACAGATTACTGCCTAAAATTTGAAACACGTTTTGGTTCCTTGAAACCTTGGACTCACATTACACATACAAGCCACTTCCAAAAACGTTCTTTCTAACCGGGCACCTAATGCAAAAGCCAGGGAGTCCCCATTGATGACTAAAGCCACTCCACCTCCATTGTCGTTTTCTGCCATTTCTGCGGATTTTAGATCAGGGGTTACGATGTTTCCTGGAAGCCAAGAGATTACTGATATCTAGTAGTCAGACTGATAAAACTTACGATCCATACTCCTCGCTGAAATGATCTCCGAATCCTCATGAATCGTCTCGATCTCTATTCGAGGTTTGCCACCCGGTGTAGGCTGCAAAATACAGTGATTAGAATAGGAATTTTTTCCAATAATTTTTTGTTTTAAGTTAGGCAACTAAAAAAGATCATGCTGGCAGCCAAAATGATCCGTTAACAGTTGCTCGCACCCGTTTTTCCATCGCATCTAACAAATGGATTATCTCGTTTATATAGGTGTCCACTGCCTCGGAACGACGGGTTTCCAGTTGAGGGGGTTTCTGTTTTTAGAGGGGTTACTGTATCAGAAATAGGTCATATTTTGAAAGACTGGAATGCTCGAATTATGTGCTCATGATCGTACTTTTGTTTCACGTTTCAGAGAAACAGTAAGAGAAATTTTGGAAAGTCGGAAGTATTAGGATTTTGATGGATCGATCCCTAGTTATGTGTTTCGAAGAGACCCTAAAGTTTATATGAGATAATTAGAGGGTGATTAAGTTATTTTTTTATATTCTTCAATCTCACTGAAGCTGTTACAAAACAATTGGAGCTGTTATCGATACACATTTCAAACGGTGTAACGTTTTGCTATGTTAAGATGAGAATTACGATAAAAGACTTGAAACACTAATTTATTTTGGGAACTAATAACCAAGCTAGCAGTGCCGCTTACACACTTTACTGCGTTTCATGTTTCAGAGAAACTGTAAAGAATTTTGTGAAAGCTTTGAAAACAGTGCAGCTTTAAATCAAGGTTTGAAAAGTCAATCTGGGGGTTTCTGACTTTTGAATGGGAGTTACTGTATCAAAAGTAGGTCGTATTTGCAAGGAAAGAAACCATTATAATGATGCGTTCGTATTTTCATTTCGTATTGCAGAGAAACCATACGGTTAGTTTTTGGAAGTTTCAAGTTGATTCAGTCATTATCTCTAACAGTTTGCAGATCAAAAGAAGTGATGCAGGGGATTTATATCACTTCTACTCTTTCTTTACTACTTTTTTCATAAAAATTCTGTGTTACGGACCTTTTGAATCAGTGAAAAGCCGTTTCAAAGAACAGTCAAGTGCTAGTGGCAAAAATTTGGTGCAATGACAGTTCGGAAATTGCTTGTTTTTCTCAAATTGACCACCAAAACAGCAGAATTGTGTTTCAGATAAACTGTAAGTAGTTCAGGGAATGTTGGTGCTAATCTGTCTTCTTTTAATCAGTCTTCATCTTTTCTTCACTTTGAAACTTTTGTTCATCAGTATACTCAAGTTTTCGGAGCTTCTGATACTTGTTTGATACAGTAACCCTAACAAGTTCTGTTTCAAGATTTTCAAAAAACTGTTCAATGAAATCTTTTGCTGATCACAGAAGTGAGGTCAAAGAAATAAAACCCAACTAACCGCCGCCAAAATCTGCTCAAACGTGTTCCTCGTATCCTTCAATTGCACCTCAACTTCTGGTTCAGTGGTTCCATCAATCACAACAATCTCTTTGGTATCGTCAGTAAGGAGACGACAGGAATAGGCAATGTTGATTGCTGTTTCCTAAAAAAGACTGGCGATAAATGTATTGCTGTTGGTACAATGATTCAGAAACATAGGCATTTTGAAACAGAGTCTAATGTAACATGTAAGTTTCAAAAAATTCACTGTTCCACTCATTCTCCTTGTTTCTAACCTCATTTTCTGAGCATTACGTGGATCAATTTTCATACAACTAACCGTCTTATCCCCCGTTAACACCCAAATCTTGATATTGGCCTCTGAAAGCCTTGCAATTGCCTCTGGAACCCCATCTTGTAGCTTGTCTTCAATAGCAGTGGCTCCAATTAATGTGAGATCTGCAAAAAAGTGTTTTTCGGCTTTCAAAAGGTCACTAATCATTGAAAAAGTGCTCCAAACTAAGAAGGCAGTTACTTGAAACAGAACCAATTTACCTCTCTCAATCTCCTCATAAATCGCGTCCATCTTTGCTTCCCTGTCTACCATCGCAGTTTGCGCTTCTTTTTGTCGTTTCTAAAGTTTTATCAGTTTCACCATTTCCTGAGGTTCAAACTAACATCCCAATCCTCGAAGTAAACTGGATCAATGTCTTTATACGCCAAGCAAAGAGTTCTAAGTCCAATATTCGCAAAATCCGCCAAATGAGTGGTGGTAGAGTCACGGAAGATCGGGGAGGTGGAGGGCTGAAATTGTGTTTCATTAGAATGATAAGTATTGGTTAGGAGAGCTGGGGATAATAAGAGGTAATTGAGTTAAGGTTATTAATCGTTTTTTTGAACTTATTTATGAAGTTTACACTGTTTCAAGTAGATCACATTATTCAATGTAAAACCACACACCTTCAATTATCGGTTAACTAATTTCTACTGTTTCCAGGTAATGAGAATAATAACAAAGATATCCGAAGGTAATATAACTGTCATGAGTTCACTAGAAATTCGCATTTGAAAAAAATACTGTTTCAAAAACTTTGTTTCTAGTGAAAAGAGTGCTGGAGACAATTCTCCTCATACCCCCATCAAAAACTTCTGTTTTTTTGCAATTTCAAGGCAGTTATGAGTCATTTTTAGATGATCTAAGGTATTGTCATGTTTTCAAAAAAAAAATTTATTACTGCAATCATGCAAAATGGCACTCTTGCAACGAAATCAGTTTTCTGGTGTTTTCTTGTTTCTGGACCATTTTTCTTCAATTTTTTCAATGAAAGCCAATAGAAAAAAGCGTTTGAAACATATAAATAGTCAACTTGACCAGCATTTTTGAGTTTTCATTGCGAATTACCCATTTTCAAAATTTTTGCCAAAACTCGAAATCTGAAAATTTCCATAAAAAACTCAATGATTCTGGTCAAATTGACTAGTGGACTCTAAATCCTCTTTTCTATCCGTTTTTATCAAAACATTCAAAGAAAATCAGTCCAAGAACAAGAAAATAACCAAAGTAAAAATGTTATGTTTCAAAAAACAATTGAGTATGATTTGAAACAGGAAAATAGTACTTCGAAATCGGTTCAATGGCTCACCTTAATCCTTTGCATAATCATCATATCTGCTCCTTTACAATACAACCGTATCTTCCCAGTCTGCGTGTCCCTCACCACCACACTCATCCTCTTTCTATCATTATTGAAATCCAAGATACACAACAAATCATACTGCTCCTCTCTTCCCATCACCTCTATCGTAATGCTTTTCGGGGTTCTCGCTCGAAAAACATAACCGAAATTTCGAGCCGCAGATGTCAATGCAGCTTCGTCGGGGGATTGTGCTTGATAGACTAGTTGTCCCTTGTCTCTTTCTGGCATCACTGTATGACAAAGAGCTAGAAGTCTCCAGAAATCGTCGACTTCGGGGACTCTTCTCCGGGTTGCATCAAGGAGGTTGGAGTCGTAGAATTTGAAGTTTGGCTCGGAGGAGGAGTTCCAGGAGAAGTCCAGGGAGGGGGTTTTCTGAAACAAATTGAGTTTGAGGGGTACAGTTTCAGAGACTTTTCATAATGTGGAAGAGTTTCTAGGATCTAGTAGATTTGTCGTAAAACAAGATACTATATTCTGTTTCAACTATTTTACTTTTGAACTTTATCGTTTTTCTTCTCATTCGTATGGTTTCAAAAACTTCATTAAAAAACTCACATCAGTCGGCTCAATCGGCTCCCCCTTCCTGTCATACACATCTCCATAGGATATCCCGTTGATTGTGCACTGAAAAAATACAACTCACTAGTCAAATCGAAAATATGGCTATAATACAAGTGACTAAACGTTTCTGTTTCAAGAAGTTGGTAAAACAGAAAAGTGCAGCTACTTTCAGTATTTGTGTTCCAGTTTCATTTTGAATTCTAAAGTTATAAAATGAAGGTAAAGCACTCAACGAAGCAGTTTGTAGGAAAATGTTCATATTTCGAAAGTTGATTGAAACTAGAATGCTTAGAACAAGATCATATTGAACAGTAAAGTACGAGAAACTGTTTCAAAAAAATCTTGAATCAGGAAGTGAACTTTGTTTCTGATTAACGACTTTCATTTTTTTTCATTAGTTTTTCAGTTATTTCTAGATTTCCCTTTGTCAGAATCTCATACCAAAAAAGGTTTAGCACTTGTAGTTTACCTAACCAAACCAAGTAGAGATTCTGAAACAGTGTACATCTAGATCTACTAGGGATAGAGAAATGATAACAGAGTGTGTGGCGTTCGACTATTAGAAACCGGAGTGCACAAAACTGTTTCAAAAGGGCATCGAAACTGGGAAAGATTGTTTTTTATCAGTATGCTGGGTGTATTCCTTTCAAAGTCAGAAAGCATCAAGTAAACCGATCGAGATATCACCAAAATGAAACGAAAACCGTTTCAAATTCCCTTGAAACAGAAAAGTCTAATCTTCCAACAATATTTTTTTGACTTTCTCCGCGGTGTCTAGTCCCAATTTCGTTTTTTAGTCTATTTCGAACTGTGTTCTCCAAACCCCAAAGTTCACCTAGCTTCAAACTTAGCAGATATTCTGAAACAGTGTAAAAGGACCAATTTAGTTCGAGTAGTGAATCTTCAATAGATAGAAAAATGATCACGTTTTCATTAGATAAACACTGTGAAAGTGCACAAAACTGTTTCAAAAATGCATTGAAACGGAGATACAATGTTTCTTATCAATCGATCGGGGAATTCCTTAGAAAGTAAAAAATAACAAAATGTTTCATTATGAGCGTTCAAAACTTTTCCTTTACTCTTTCCATCTATCAAAACTTTTCTGAAACAGTGATCTCTCAAAGTCTCACTACAAATTTGACATGGAAGCTTATTAGTGTGAAATATGCAGCAAAAAGCTAATTGAGCATTTAATGAAACTGCACCAAAAACAACCCTATTTCAAAGTCCCTTGAAACGGGATAGTCTGAATTTCTAGTAGTGTGCTTCTCAGTTTTTTCAAGTCCCTAATCCAAAGATTTTGTGTTTTTATTCATTGTTACGCTCACGCATTATGCTAACAGAACCCCACACAACTTATAATCCCTTTGAAACAGTAACTCCTTACCTTATTGAAAGTCATGATGTTCCTTGTCAATGTCCCTGTCTTGTCACTGAACACGTATTGTACCTGAAACTTTCAAAGTTTGAACTTGGTTTCTGTTTCAAAATCTCCATTTCTAAATCCCATAATACACCATTCTAGTGGTTCTTTACCTAGATAGATTAGAAAATCAATAAACCCACCTGTCCCAACTCTTCATTCAACGTCGTCGTATGCGCCTTCGCTGGAACACTCTTTTCTCCGTTTTCATAGAACATTTGGGTGTCATAATTGATCCAAAGAGAGTGGATAAAACGGATGATCTCAACGGAGACGTACAAGGAGATGGGGACGACTGTGTTGAGGAGGATGATGTAGGAGAAGAATTGGAGGAAGGCGATGAGGGCGATTTGACGGCCGCCTGGAAATGGGATGGGTTTAATGATAACATGAACTTCTCATTGGTAAACCAGGAAGCTAATTATCAAGTACTGTTTCAGAAACAGCAAATTTTGAGAGCGTTTGTCTAATATCAATCATTTCTCCATTTATGTGATGAAATTGGAAAAAAAAACGCCAGCAGTGAAAGTTCGTGAGTTTGTGGAATTCAGAGCCAAACTCCCATACTTTCACTCGAAATGGATACATTGAAGAAACCGATTTGAAGTTGATAAAGTGCTGTTTCAGAAACAGAAAAAGTATCAGAGTTATCATATTTCCCATCAAAATCTCGAGGAATTAGGAAATGTCCAAAGATCAGCGTCACATCAAAATGTGATGGTTTTGAATTGTTGAAACACAGTTTCCAAAACAGTACATTATTGCAAAAAAGTTCCGAGGCTGAGATAGCTTGTGAACAACAAAAACGCTCGAATTGGGTAAGGAATGCTGGTTTTCAAAGGACTTATTCAGACACAGTGATGTGTTGGTTTCAATAGTCAAACAACTGTTTCAAAGAAAACAGATATTCTGAGGATTTCAAAAGTCTTTCGTTTTACGACGATCAGGTGTCAGAAAATGAACACATCTTCAAAGAAATTGATTTAAAAAACCAGCTACAGTTTTGTGTTTCAAATGCACTGTATCAGTCATCAAAAGGACTTCAAAACTAATTTGATCAGTCGTCTTGCCGTCCATTAGCATTTTCTATGTTTTAACTGTTTCCCTACCCCAATAACTCATCCACTCTAATCCCAGACAACAATACCTGGTTTCCCTTGATTTAACTCACCTCTCTGCTCAGGATTCGGCACCACATCGTCCCATGGCAGATACATCGTGAAGTACCTTCCAGTCTGGTACTCCCAAACAGCACAAAGAATCGTGCAAATGAGGCACATGGCGATGAGGAAAAGAACGATTCCAACGATGAGAATGTTGAGGAAACGGTCGAGGGAAGTGCGTTTGAATTTGGTTTTTCCACTGTTCATCATCAATTTGGTGTCTTTTCCGGCAAAGATCACGACTCCGTAGCACCTGGAAAAGCTCTGTTTCAAGAGAAATGGAAATTTGAGGATTTTCAGAAAATAAAGGATAAAAGGTGCTACTGTTTCAACTAACCCATAACCCAATTTCAGTGCATTTTGGAACAGTATAAGAAGATCATTTCAAACTCAAAATAAGCACTCACCACCTAGTATTCTTCAAAATACACCCTCTCAACAGAATATTATCATTTGTCACTCCATACTCTTGATTGTTCCATATCAACTTTCCATTGAACTTGTCCAGTTTGTTGTTTGGTGGCTCACAGACTATTTCTCCTGGAAAAAAGATAGCTGCTTACAACTCAGTGACATTGATAGTGCAAAGTATCAACAAAACTATAGAGTTTTAATGGAACGGAAAAAAATTTGGGAAAAATTTTGAAACAAAAAAAAATTTTTGAAATTTTTTTTTTGCATTTTCAAAATTTCTCCATTGCCTAATGGAGTTTGATTTGCACAATTAGCCAAAATTACAGAGCTTAATCAATTCTCACCATTAAACCTCGTAATCTCATCCAAATCATCATTCATCTGAATGGTCGCTGACATTGCTGCTCTGTTCTTCAAATTGGTCTCTCCATCCAATTCCATAGTTTCAATGTAGCAGATTCCATGGTTTTCAGATGTAGAAAGGAGGAGTAAGTCGGCCTGGAAGATGGGGAATGAACAGAGGGTGGTAAGTTACTATAGGGGTGAAGATCTGGAGGCTAAAGTGGAAAAGTTGAAACTGTAAGCCAGTTTCATGAAGTCTAGATAACAACCGACTGAAGCTGAATTCATTGCCACCTCAATTTCGATCAATTTTCTCATAAAACACTGTTTCCAGATTATCAATAATTGATCTTCTGATGCTTCCGTCAAAACATTCAATTTCTAGCACCTAACAAAACATTGGTTTACTAAACGCAAGTTTTGAAACTGTACTGTGAGTTACTGTTTCGACTAAACTGTATATGGAAAGTCACCGATAGAATGGTAATGGATTCACGAAAGTAAAAGGTCATTTGAATTGGTTTTCAAAGAAAGAGGAGTTCCGATTAGTGTAACACTGCGACAATGACGACCCAAATGGTAAAGTTGGAAAGTTGAAACTGTGAGTCATTTCTGTCTGTTTCAAAGTATCTAGTTGAGCAGTGGGGAGAATTGTAAATTTAGTGTTCAATACTGATCAATTTTCTCATTAGTTTTCAGTCCCGGATCATAAGTTATTGATTTCCTAAGGTGTTCATCAAACTTCTGGTCTAGCACCTAACAAAACAATTGTTTACTAAACGGAAGTTTTGAAACAGTTTTGTGAGTTACTGTTTTGACTACAGTAGAAAATTATCGAGGATTGCACATGGATTGTTCAACAAAGCTTATCATTTGCAATTAGATGGATTTTTAAAGAAAGAGGGTTTTCGCATAGGAAGTATATCAACTGGTAGTTTGATCGAAAAGGTAAAGTAGGAAAGTTGAAACAGTGAAATATGAGGAATGTACTGTCTGTTTCAAGTAATGTGGATCATCAAAGCGTTCAGAACCTTTCCTTTTGCTCTAAATAAGACTATTTTAGTAGATCTGTCATTTCTCCTTATATTACTGTACTAAAGACATGGGTCACTAATAAGAAGTTTTGAAACTGTATGTAAGTATAAAGAGTTACTGTTTCAACTACTGCTTAAAGTTATGGATGAGTTGCTGAATCTAGTAAGGTTATGCCAATTTGTACAAATAAACAATGGAACAGAGAGTTACTTTGAATCTGGAGGTATCAGTTAATCAAAAGTTCTGAATCCCGAAAGCTTTGTGATTTATAGACGCGGAAAGTACTGTGGTTCTCTCCTCCACGTTTTGAAAGTGAAGGGGGTGAAACTGTGGGTTACTGTTTCATCGGATTCACAAAGTTATCAATAAAAACTACAGTTTAGTGTCGCTTGAGCCCTAACGTTCTTGATTTTCTCAAATTTTGACCTTTGCCTATGTGAAATTGCATCGATTTTTTCTATTCTCTATATCCCAAGGATTTTGTTTTTGATTTTCTACCTTTTTTAAACTCAAAATGGACATTATTGACCTTCAAACAGTCTCCTCATTCTCAATGAATTTTCGAAACAGTACACGTTTTAAAAAGCTGTTTCCACCACTCACCGCCACAAACTGATTGCTCATCATTCGTATCACATCTCCAACCTTCACATTGCTCCAATCCTCCTCACACAACTCTCCATTTCTCACCACATATGACTTCCGCCCGTTTACATTGCTATCCGATATGTGTCTTTGCTAAAACCCATGATTTAGGGGGTCTAGATATCATTTTGAAGCCTCTTACCACATCATCATACCCATCCTTAATCGCTGAAAACGCTAGCACAATGACAAGGGGAACTGCTGTGGAGTACCATGAGATGGATGAGATTTGAGGGATGAACTGGAGGGTTAAATTGATGAATACTGCTTGAATTGCTCGAAATATACCTGTAGTATCATAAGAACTAAAAAATAGAAGTTGGCTATCCGTTGAAACTGCTCAAAAAGGTTCTGCGGCACAAAAGTGATTATGTTGTATTTGGATGTCTTGATCAAGTTGTCCTAAAGTTTAAAAATGGATTCTTCCTTCGAAAAAATGGACTCACAGCATACTTAAACTGTGCATTATACTCTCTATCATTCGCCCGTAACCTCCTTTCTGTTGGTGCATTCTTCTCGTTGGAATCACTAGAGCAGCATGGCAGCCAGCTGAACATCCCGCCACCGCGGTCTTTCGGTTTTTGGTCTTCTGGAAAAATTTTAACGTATCTAAAGAAGATTGTTTGGAGATTGGTGGATGTTCACTAGACTCAAGTTCCATAGGCTTTGAAACAGTGAAAAAAACTGATTTTCATTTCTGTTTCATGAAGTTTTTACAAGTTATGGATAGATTTTTCTAGCAATTTAGTCTTCCCTAACATTTCCTTCTTGGTACAAATTACTTGAACGGGTTGAGGAAGAATCGACTTGTAAGAAAGCGTATCATTTTCTACTGATTTTGAAACAGCGAATTATTGTCATCTGGTCTTGACCCTTGACTTTCGAGAAGTTGGTACTACCCACTGTTTCAGATATGTCTCAAAGTACTAAGTTTCTTTTTTTTTGTATTATATTTTGGTAATTGTATCGTTTTCAGTTTTTGTTTCGAAATCTGAATATTCGGTAACTAACTAAAAGACTCTATTAGGCGTTGAGATTTTCAGTTTCAGCTTATTCTTATGTACCCTCACCGTTCTATGAGACAGTTCTGTTTTGGTCCGAATTAGAGAAATCTTGATTATCGAATTCGATTGGGGAAAGTTTTTCAAAACGAACTCAAGATAGCTGTGCACTTGTTACAGAAACCTTGAAACGGTATTCACGTTTTTGTGTTTCAGAAAAGTTATAGAATTCATCTAGTTCGGAACTGTTCTTACTCCGAAAATGGGAAAAGGCCTTACAATCAACCGAACAAATGAGTGTTTTCTGTTTCAAAAATGCATAAATGTCCATGCATTTTCACTCAAAACTATTGCTAGGCCAACCTGTAAACTTCTATCACACTATCACTTCCTAGAAACAAGTAAAAAAGTGTGCATAACTTTCTGATTCATAAAAAAGAATACAAATGCAACTTCGCAATGTCTATCTACGTCTATGTCTAAGTCTATGTGTGTGCTTTGAAAGTGTGACTTTGTGTTTCAAACTGTTGCTTTAACGTAAAAATGATTGATTAGCCGATGTGCCTTTCTATTGATGAAGTTCACTCTTTTTTTTCATTAACTATCAGCTAACTGATCTCCATCTGCGTAATGAAATTTCTCTAGAAAAAACTGATTTCCATAACTTTTTGAAACATAACTATCATGTTTTATGTATTGTGGGAAGTTTCTGTTTCCGAAAACTGTGAACTATTGCAATAGAGAGATGAAGTTCAGTCACCAGATTGTTTTATCAGATTCTAAGCCAATTCTTTGTTTTTCCTTGTTTCCCGTTTCAACTTTTCTAGAACAAAAACTCATTTTCTATGATTTCATTGGTGTATCAATTTCCCTTCGATTGCGTTTTTGACCATTTTCCACTACAGTCTAGATCTCTAAACCTAACCCAATCACGTCTAGGCAAACAAGACAAACACCAACTGACCATTTCTCTACATCTGATCACTTTTCTCTTTCCAAGAAGCTGGCGCTTTTCTTCTGTTTCTTCTTGTTTTTGTAAGTTTAGACAGTTTGTAGTTTTTAATACTTGTTTGAGTTCGTGTAGAATTGAAAATTAAAAAAAAAAACTCACCGCTCGGTTTATCGTTGAATGACTGCTGTGGTGGCACGTACACCGGGGCAATGGGCGCTGAAAAAACCAACGTTCTTTTAAGAAAACGATCGCTGTATTGCTGTTACAATAACAAACTAGAAAATTAAAGGTTTCTGGAACAGAAAAACTTCAAATTTCATAGATTAATGGATGAGTTATTGAGCTCTACTGTTTCGACTCTGATTTAAGAGCATTTGAAACAGAAATCAACTCAATTTTTTACTAGAAAAACTCCAGAAACTGTGCAAAAAAGTAATTGAAAGTGTGACTAATACATCAAGAAAGTGAGAGACAACGTGTATGTAGTGATAGTGCGGACGGGACGGACTGTTGGGCGGCGGTGAATCACTGATAAGGTGGTGTGGAAAACGGAGGGAAATGGCGACATTTTGTGTTTTATAAAAGGAAATCGAGGAGGAAAGAATTGAAGGAGAGAGGGACAATGGGAAACTACGGAAAGTGTGCTCAAATATGGTAGTTTGGGTAGGTTTTGCTAAAGTTTGAATCGCGCTCTAAAAGAAGAGAACCAGCTCGGTCCATTCATATTAGAGTTGCAAGAAACTGCTTCCTGTTTCAAGAAGTTCTGAAACGGGGAAAATACAAAGTAGTGCTGATGATGTACGGCCTTATCGAGTACAATTACAAGCTCATAAAGACTTTACTCGAATAACTGTTCCAATGAAAGCACGAGTAAATATTCTGAAACAGTCTTGATTGCTGATAATGTGGAATTTGATTATGTATCAAAATATGAAGAATGGAAAATTGTCTACTGGGTTCACAATCTACAGTATTTTGAAACTGTGAATGACGAAAAGCCAAGAAACGAACAGATTCATAATGAATGAATACAAATTGATTGTTATTTCAGTAAGTTTTGAAACAGGAAAAGGTAGCAAGCTATAGTTATTGTGCGTTCAATTAGTTGTAAAGATGCTTTCGCAATGAAAAAACTGTTTCAGTATAAGCAGAAGTTGAAATTTTGAAACTGTGGTTGATGGTTGATGAAGTGCAGATAGCATTTATGAATTGAGAAAGATAATCGAAGTTGGGGATTGAAAAATAACAGTTCCGTTTGCAGTTTACTATATTTTGAAACTGTGGAAGTTTTTTGAGAAATTACCTTCGAATTCCAATATAGCAAAGTTCACAGTTTCAAAAGTTTTTGAAACTGAGGAAAAGCTGAATGGATACTGGGAAAGTTTCATGACAATGCAACTAGATGGTACTATGCAAACGCTTAACCAACATTCTTATCAAAGCAGCCTTTCTATTCTAGAACAATTGAAACACAAAACAAAACATTTTCTGTTTCACATCAACTTCAATGTTCACCAATCTTTACCATTCACAATGGTTTTTCAATAAAATTGGAACTTTCCGTTTCCAAACCCCCTAATCACCAACTTCCTATCCTAAAACTCAATTGGATCTCAACGAAAATGAGTCTAACTTTCAAAATCTCTAACATTCACCCCAGAATAGAATATCACAACCATGTTGGCAGACAGTTCAGATCTATCGGGTCACCTTTCCCGCCAATTTACATAAGTAGGGATTATGAGAGGAGGGTTAACAGGCCGCGTAGAGAGGGCATTTCCGTTTGTTTTCCGATGTCGGGATAGAGAGGAAGGTGGGAAAAAGAAGGGGAATGCGCTCTATTGCTTATGTTTGATATTCTAGCTTCAGAAACTTACTGTTTCTATGAAAACTATGAAACAGAAGCTTGTTTGACATTTTTACTAATCTTATCAACTACGTAGAACTATCATGGGAACAGTAAAACAGCAAAAAAAAACCTTATCCGCTTCTTTTCGCTTTTTTTTCGTATATTTCCTTTCTCTGTATACAAATATTTTGTTGACTACAGCTGCTCCCCACCGTGAAAAAGAAGGCGGGAAACGGATTGTCAACAAAACTTTGGCTACCAGCCCTAGGGCTACTAGAACTATTTCGGTTTCCCTGTTTTATGAAAAGAGAGATAGAAAAAATCCTCGCATTGGATATAATTTAAATAAGAAACACTTGACCTATCAATAAATCAGTAAAAAATTGTCTTCAAAAAGGCAACTTTTTAACTGAAAAACCCTAGCTTTGTAGTGACTCAGAAACAGAGAAAAAGGGCTATGATGTGTGTCGGTGTTTCATGATTCATAGAAAAAAGAGCAGAAAAGAACACAGAAATTGAAATACGAGTATGAATCACATAGACTGATATGTATGCTGATACCTTGAGCCTTGATACCCTGGACTGATAGTGAAAAAAGGGCTGCGGTGTGTATGTACTTTGAAGGTGCAAAAGGAGAGAACAAGGGGTTAAATCGACAAATTTCTAGAATACATATTACAGTTTCAGGGAAGACTGAAAGTTTTGGGATCGCTCGGAAACAGTAATGAATGGTTGTTGTGGTGAATTGAAAATTCGCGGACAATTACTATTAGCGACTTTCAAATTCTAGAGAAACAGATCTTCTGAAACAGAAACAACAAAAGAGACCTTGATTTATGGAAAGAATAAATCATGCTCATACGAGAATTACTATGACGGCTATTTGAAACAGGAACAGTACATGAAGTATGAAGTTTTTGCGATGGAAGTTATATCTTCAAACCCGAAATACAAGATAGTTGTGATCTTTCCATAAAACAGTATGTCACTGATTATGTACATCAGAAAATCAGCTGAGAATCGATGACATGCCTTCTCCAACAACTAATCTCCCCTTTGAAACAGTAATCAACACAACCGTTGCAACCAACCTCTTCTAACTCTTGGTCCATTTGGCCCCAGAATATAACCGTAATCGTCGAGTTTCTCTGGTTTTGGAGGGATCGAGGACACCTTATTGGTCCCTTTCTTCTTGATCTTGGGGATCTTGGAGCTTTTGGAACCAGAGCCTTTGGATCTTTCGGTGCTTTTAGAGTTTCTAGATCTCGTTTCTGGTATAATTGAGATCTTGGAACCATTGGACTTTTTGGATTTTCTTGAAACAGAGGATGTTTTTGAGGTGTTAGAATTCACAGTTCCTCTAGATCCAACTTGTTTCTTGCTCTTTTTCAAGGTTCTGGTCCCCGAGCTCACTGGACCAACTTTCGCTGCCCTCTTGCTCTTCTTCCCCTTCTTTTTGACCTTGATCTTTGAAAAATCTCCATTTCCAGCTATCTTTGAAGGCATAATAGAACAGGAATTTGAATATCTAGTAGATCAAGCTCACAAAGCCAATATAAAAAACAATGTGCCCACATTATGCCCACATTCTGTTACTATGTGGTGTCATCTGCCTTGCTAGGCTACCAGCACGGAAAAGATGACAATATGAGAAAAGTCTTCCCGGAGTTTTATGACATTTTGTGACGGTTGCTATGTAGGTAGGGGAGATGAGAATAAGCACAAACTATGCTTGCTTTTTGTGTTTCAGGGGAGGGATACAAGATGGTGGTAAGGTTTCTATACCATGTTAACTTTGGGATCTTCACACAAATAACGTCAATGAATGTGTTAGGCGGAAAGCGAAGAAGATGAACTGCTTTAGAAACAGAGCTTGTTAACAGAAAATTCACTGTTTCCATTAACCACAAAACACATGATTATGAAAGTTCTATGGTTGTTCCGAGTTCTACACTGTAATAGAAAAACAACAGAAAAAAAAACACAATTGTTTTGGTATGAAGTTCGTCAAGATTATTACAGTTTCAAGTCATAGCAATATGTAAGCTCTTGGAAACAGTAACATTAGCAGACCGATCCAAGGTTAAAAGCAAAACAAAAATTACGTTTCAGAAAGCAGATAGAAAAGTATGGTAGAATAGGGAAACTGATATGTAGGTTCGATCATAATATTAGGATGAGCTCTCGGTTTCCATAAACTGTGAATTACATCGGAAGTTGAGTTACAAGTTAAGTAAGATAAGTGTTCCGAGAAATATTCTTTCAAAATTATCACCGTTTCAAATTATCCAAATATGTATTCTTCGTGAAAGAGAGACATTGCTATCTGATCAAGGAAGGTGGAAGAGTAAAGTGTTAGGTTACGGTTTCAGAAAGAAGATAAAGAAGTATGGTGGGATTCGGGATTGATTGAATCGACGACGAGTTTCATCATACTAAAGTATCGCTAAAAGTGATAATGATCGCAAAAAATTGAAAAATTGAGTACTGTTTCAAGTTACCAACAAATACATTCTTGAAGTTTCGAGTCGATGAATGCTTTGTTCATGCAGAAAATCAGTAGATCCTTCTCAAATCAGACCGTCTCAGTCTATCTAGGCTTCTTCAAAACCAACACATAAGTACGAGAACTATTCAGTAGACGATTAGAAGTTCTAATTTAGAACAACATTACCACTGTTTCCAGTTATCACCTTATCTAGGTTTCTTGAAACAGTGACAATACACGACGAATCTTCAGTGGATAAGCAAAACATCAGGTTTCGGTTTCAAAAAACAGATAGAAAAGTATGGTGGAATGGGGAAACTGATATGTAGGTTCGATCATAATATTAGGATGAGCTCTTGGTTTCCATAAACTGTGAATTACATTGGAAGTTTAGTTACTAGGTAAGCAAGATAAGTGTTCAGAGCAACTGATGTTACAAAATTATCACTGTTTCCAGTCATCATGATATGTAAGTTTCTTGAAACAGAGACATTGCGATCTGTATCAAGAGACCTGGAAGAGCAAAGTATTAGGCTTCGGTTTCAGAAAGAAGATAAAAAAGTATGGTGAAATGAGGGATTGATTGAACCGACGAAAAACGTTTTCATAAAACTCAATTAGTGCTAAAAGTGATAATGATTCAAAAGACATGTTTTCACTGCTTCAAGTTATCAACAAACATCATTCTTGAAGTTTCTAGTTGATGTTTCGTTCATATAGGAAATCAGTAGATCCTAATTCTCAAAAAATCAGATTCGCGTCAGTTTTACAGAGCGTCTTCAAAAGCAACACATAAGTACGGGAACTGTTCGGTGAAAGACTATCACTGTTTCTAGTTATCACAATATGTAGGTTGCTTGAAACTGTGCTATTAAGAGTTGGGATCCGGCAAGGTAAAAGTGCAAAACATCAGGTTTCCATTTCAAAGAGAAGGTAGAAAAGTATGGAGGGTTGGGGGATTGATTTGATCAACGAACGATATTCTTTCAGTAACACTATTGGAAAATCAATGACATCTTCAGAAATAAAAATGAGTTCTCTGTTTCATGAAACAGTAAATCGTCCAAACTACGATTCGATGATAATGATCCTGGGGAAACAGTTAGAAAACATTCAAAAAATCAAAACCATTTCAATTTTGACTAAACTTTTGAAAACTCCTGTCAAAAACCAGCAATTCCACCTGTTCAAACTTGGTCATACATAAACCCTACTGACTATGACACAGTAATCCCCTCAACTTCCACGCCTTTCCTGATCCATGCCTAGTTTTGTGCACATTGTGCACAACGAGTCATCGAAATGTCAACAATTCTAACGGAAATCGGAGTTTATAAGCAAATGGAGGAAGATCAGGGAGAGGTTATTATAAAACCACATCAAAACTGTCGATTGCTGATTGAAAAAAAGGTCTAACTTTCAGACATTGATGAAACAGAACATACTTTGACCGTTTTACTGTTTCAACTTAAACATAGCTAGTTGAAGAAACCCTTCTAAAACAGTAATGCGGGGAAAAACCACTGAAAAAACCTTTCAAAATCAATGAATCCCCTCCCTAAAACCAGGAAATCGGATGAGTCAACGCCTCAAAAGAGGTCGAAATGCTTGCCGTGTCCGTTGACTTTCAAATGTTTGCCAAGTGGTAAAACTCGTCTGTTTCGCCCCATTCCCTCACTGTTTTTACAGGACCAAACCGTCTTATCGCTCAGGTCTGTGTGCACTCACTTTTGCCGTCTGCGTCTGGGAGGGGAGAGAGAAATTGAGAACAGATCCAGTATGGATCTCATTGATAAAACAGGGAAGAGGGAACTTTGTGGTAATCTTGAAATAGTGAATAGTGACTCCCAGATTGGAGAACTTGAAATTGGCCCAGTCTTTTTCTAACAAACTTTGACGGTTTCTTGAAACAGTGACAATTAGGTAGGTCTGTCATAGAATCAGTTATTCTCTTATGATGCTTTTATCTTCAAATACTCATACTCTATGAAATCTAGATGTTTGGAAGATTTTGGGATTCCGAGAGACATGTAAAATTAATGATCGGATTGAACTTGACCCACTACCATTTTGAAACATTCGAAACAAATCTAATGAGTTTGAAACCGAACCTAACGTTCTGAATTCAGAGGCTTATCAACAAAGGCAATGATTATTTTCCAGCTACTGGCGGTCCAGCATTACAGTTTGCAAACGAATAATGGGAAGTGAAAACTTTGAAACTGTTCAGTTTTGGAAAGAAAGAAGTCCAAGAAACTCCGAGTGATGCATCAGCAAATTCTGATGTGAAGAGCAGAATAAAGTCGCATGAAAAAAGAATTCATCAATAAAACAAGGAAGGGGAAACTTTAGGAATACCTTGAAACAGGGAAAATGTACATAACTTTCTAAGTTTCGACAACATCTCAATCGTTATATCCTAACTGCTACTGTTCACGACGGTTTCTTGAAACTGTGAAAGTCTACGTCATCTGTCACACAAACTATTCTAGAAGTGTATGAAGATTGGGATCATTGAAGTTACGACTAATCCACAAAAACTTGTTGGTCCTACCTACTGCCTACCTCAAAGCTGAAAATGATTTGTCAGTTTCATGAAACAGTGAATAATCTCAAACAAGTTTAGATCTAGTTAGAGTGATTTGAAGGTTCATCCAAAGAGAATAGCAAACCTTCTGAATCTCAAAAAAATAAGTAAATGTTTTGAAACTGGAAAACTTCAAACAGGAAACCTAATTTCAAAAAGAAAAATGAAGGACTTTTTGAACACTTAGCAACTCAAAACAAGCCCAATCGCAATTAGTGGCAATCGGAAACCGTAAAAACCAAGAACAACTGTGTATTCTACAGATGGTCTACAATAAGAAGTTTTGATCTACAATAAGGAGTTTTTGAAACTGTATCTTCATCTAGGATTCTAGAAAGAAATCTACTATCAGGGCTCTTCGAAACAGTGATCTTATCTAGAATCTCTACAATCATTGAAGAGGGAAGAATGAAATCTTCGGTTTCAGGTCGTTATCAAGTGTCTAATCAGATAATTTTCCGACGTGTGGAAGACTGTCAAATAAGAGTCCGAGAACAAAAACACAATGAAGTTTAGATTCCTAGAAAACCATAGAATAAGGAATCTCTGAAACAGTATAGAAGATGATTAGACCATTAGCAAGATTTCCGGTTTCTGTATCATAATTGAAACATGAAACAGACACTCCTATAATTTCCACAGTCAACGAAAATTTCCAGTTCCAGATGAATTAGATAACTTATCAAGCACATTATCAGTCAATTATACAAAAAAAAAGAATTGAAAAATTGGCAACTCCAATTCTACTACCATTAGCAATCACCCTGTCTCTTCTACCATAAGAAAACCATGAAACAGAAGCTCCTCGAATTCCCACGCCCCTTCTTTCAAAAGTCTAACTTTCCCAAAACAATACCATGACACACATAAAACATGGAATAAAAATATACAGACAAAAACATTGGCATTTTCCCTCCCCCTAAATATACACAAAACATACCCATATCGGATGGAAACTGCTCTCTTTCCTCTGTGTTTGCTCAGCCCCAATTCGTCTGCGTCTCTCGCTTTTGGTCTGGTCTCTCGTCGTCTCAATACAATGCCATTTGTGAATGGGAATAGTGATCGGAGGGGATTGATTTCGAAAGGGATTTCGAATCCACGAAATAGGGGAATCGGTCTGTAATCAAAGAAGTAATGGGAGATACATTAAAAATTTGGAAAGCGATAGGAAAAAGGGAAGATTTTGAAACAGAAGCCCAGCAATTTCGTGGTTATACACAAACTACGGAAAAACTACGGAAATTGAAGGGGAAAACTGGGAAAACGGGGAAAATGAGCAAAGAGGGAGAGGGAAAAGGGGGTGTGGGATAATCAGGAAATCAGGAAATAACACCAGTTTTCGGTATCAACAGGTTATGGAAGGTTTGGAGAGGAATGGGGGAGTGATAGGATTTCGAGAAAAAAACACTGTATAAATGAGAAAGAGATGTGATTTGGGGTTTTCATGGAATAGGAAGGTTTTGGAAAGTTTGAAGCTCAAAATCAACAAAGATTGAAATGATAGGAAGCAGAATCTTGATGTAGAGGTTTTGAAACAGTGAGGAAAAGCGATGAATGATAGAAAATCAGTTGATAAAGTGTATCATACTGTTCCAAGATGTTTGTAACAGAGAAAAACGCTGCACAGTGATAGTTCCAGACTAAACAATTGAAGGGAGAAATAACGAACAAGATATCGAATCATTAGTAGGTTTCTACAGTTGACCCGAAAACTTATGATAAGGATGAAACTGAAATGCAGGGAAAATATAACTGGAATGAACAACGCTAATACCGATCAGAATTGAGGGCATTTGAACACAGTTTCAAAGTTCTCTGAAACTGAAGAAAAATGTGGGATCAACGTTGTTGACATCATTTTGTTTTGAGTCAAAGTTACTTTTCGGTATCAGCGAGTTATGGAGGGTTTGGAGGGGGAATGATAGAATTAAGAACCATGCAAAGATTACTGGATAAATAAGAAAGAAAGGTGATTTGTGGATTTGAAGGAACAGGAAGGTTTTGGAAAGATTGAACAGATCTTCAAATTGCACGGTCCCCATATTTTCCAATCGCAAAAAAAAGAAAACCGAAAATCGCGTGAAAAATTTTATTGCGCGTGAAGTCAATTTAGTACTGGAAAATAGGTTTCCAATGAAAAACACAGCTTGAAACCGAGTTTCAGTATCTTGGAACTCGTAAATTTCGTAGAGAATGCTCAGCACGATCTGATGGTACCGCAGCTGACCCACATGGACTAGAATGAGGGCAGTTATTACCGTTGCAATGTAACATAGGTTTTTACGGTCAAACTTTTTTTGAAGAAGGTATCACAAAACTTTGGATGCTAGCGATTGTGAAGCTTTCAATTGCGCACATTTCAAGCTAGGAACTGCAGAAAATTCCGGGAAAAGAACAGAGTTATGGCCTGGCGCAACTTTCAAACGGTAATAACTAGGTCAGCTTTGGACATTTTCAGATGTTTCTTGGATCAAAATGTCCGCAATAGGTTTGTGCACAAAAGTTAGCGACCAGTTTTTTGATTCTCTCAAAAATAACTTTTCAATAACTCAGAAACCAGTTTTTCAGTACTAAATTTCAAACGATAATAACTCTCTTCATTTTCACTTTTGTGGGTTAAGCGTAATATTGTTACGTTCCTCTCGCCAATGCGCACAAAAGTTAGCGACCGAAAATTTGAAATTAATTTTTTATCTTTGCTTTTTTGAGTAAAAACCTGATTTTCAGTACTAAATTTTGGGATTTTCATTTTTCACGTGAAAATAAATTTCGGACTTTTGCTTTTTTGCGATTGGAAGATATGGGGACCGTGAATTGAACAAAATGGGAGCAAATACTTGATTTAAAAGTTCTGAAACAGTGTGAAAATTAGATAATGACTTGCAGCTTGATAAGCAATCAGATCAAAAGTGATAGTGCAAAATGATATGCGCACTGTTTCAAGATATCAAGAAGACTAACAACATTGAAGAACATTAGTAACATATAAGCAAAACAAATGCATAACTTCAGCCTACAGTCCTCAGTTTATCACAGTTGGTCCCTGGATTCATGAGAAGGGTGAAACTGTACTTCAAAATCAGGGTGAACGTAATCAAAAAATAAAACAAAGGCTTTCTGATAATGATCAACTCATTTGAATCACAGTTTCAAAGTTATCTGAAACTGTGAACACAACTAGAAACGAAACTGTGTGACGGCACACGGCATTCGAATATATAATTACCCAACCAAGAGCTCAAAATCTATCTAAATTTCAGTGTTTCAAAGAAGTGTTTTATGACACAGTGATGCTTCAAACTAATAGAGTCATGCACTTTTTGCTTGAAATGAAAACGGAACGATTTTTGAATAGGTGCTGAACTTGTTTAGAGGGTATTATCAGGAAAAGTAATCTTTCAATTACCTAATTAAATACCACTTCTGTTTTAAGGCACTTCGAAACAGTGAAAAACAGAGGAAATGGTCGCTAGACAAACGGGCAAGCTCTTTGAATTGTGGTCACAATATGATTGATACTAGACATAAAAGTAGAACTACCTCAACATTGAACAGTCAACACCATTTACAGTTTCAAGGTTCCCAGAAACAGAAGAACAGTTTCAGAGCACTCATTTATTCACTGTTCAGGGAGTGTTGTAACAAACAAAAATATCCTTCTCCTATCCCAAAACCCACAAAAAGTCACAAACTCCGGACACAAAAGGTGGAAAAACGAGTGGAAGTAGAGGGCGATTGGTTTGGTTTTGCCATTTGGCCGGGATGACGAAAGGAAAATAGAAAAAAACGAGGAGGAAAAGAGAGTGGAAGTGAGTCAACAAAAAATATTGGTAAATGGGAAAAAATGGAACGAAATGAAATAAATAGAAAAAGGGACAATAAATGAGTGTGTAATAAAGGAAACTTATGTACCTTGTTAGGAATTGGAAGAATGTAACCTTTTGAGACCTTCAATGTTGTCGTCTAGATTTCAATTGCTTCGCTATGGAACGACCCATTAGTCTCATATTTTGTAAAACAGTTTTATCGAATTTGAGAAACAGAAAAACCCACAAATAATGAACGGTTTCACAAAGTGGTATTGTTTTTCCTGAATGTTTGGTTTTATTGTTTGAGAGTTTATGCTAGATCAAAGAGAAATTTCCGTTTCAAGATCATGGCAATTCGAATGTTTCATCCTATTCTTACTTTATGGAACTTAATATTTTGAGATATCAGAATGAAAGTAATCTGTGCTTCAAGGGAAAAATTCGAGGGGATTGGAGAAATCGATTGATCAGCTTTTAGAGTAACCCATATAGCTATAACAGTGAAACATAGAGCATTTATCAATGTTGGGAACTGTTTTCAATTGTAATTGTGGCAAAAAAGCAATAAGAATTCGAGGGAAAAATACGATCATCATTGAAACTTGCTGCCAAAACTATCTAGCATCCATGAAACAGTAAGAGCATAAGGAAATTTAAGTCGAGTTCAAGAGACTTATTGACATCAAATTTTGCAAAACAGTTTTATCATAGATCAAAAACAGTGAAAATTTTTTCTTGAAAAGTTCAGTTTCAATTGAATGTTATGGATTCTTCTGAATGTTTGTTCTTACTAAATTTGGAAAATATGGTCATGACAACTAATCTAGAAAGTGACGATCTAAACTAACTTAAAAATTATCTAGCATTCATGAAACAGTAAAAACATCTTTTATAACCCAAGGAACTGAAAATCGTGGTCGATAGGGGGTATCTTGTGTCACATTAGAAAATCTACAATCTAGAGTACACAGGGTAAATTGGGAAACATCAGAAAATTAATGAATCATTAATCATCTACTTCGAAATCGCTATAAAAAACGCTCTTCTTGTTACCTAAACCCCATGAAACCGAAAAAACACACAAAAAGTCAAGAAAAAGACACCAAAAACCTCCCCTTTTCCTTCTCTTTTTTTCTCTTTTTCTTGATAATTGCCGTTCAACGTTTAGTTTATACACATAAAAATAGAGTCAAAAAGACCCAGAACTCCATTTTTCCTCTTTCTTTTTTTCAAAAAAAAAGAAGGAAAAAAAGACAAGGAAAAAAATGATTGATACGTAGATTCTATGTGTGTTCATAACAAAAAAAGAGAGGGAAAAAATTGAAAATTGATTACATTTTTCTTTTTTCCAGACAGAAAGGAAAGGAACACCAAAAAGAAATGGGGGAATGGAGGAAAAGAGAAGCAGAAAACTAATGGGATTCAGGGATTCAGGAAAAAGTGATGGAGTAGAGAGGGACAGGTGGAAGTGTTGATTATTTGAAACGTAATAGGGGAAAATTGATAAAAGGAAGGATTGGGCAATAGGATTTGAAATTGAAATTTGTTAACATTAATTTCCGGTTTCACTAGAGAATGATGAGCACAAAGGGGGCTATGACAGGATTCAGTAGTGTATAGACTTTGGGATTAATTTTTGGATTTTGGTTTTTTGAAACGAACAAGTTCAGTTTATAAAAATGTAAGTTTTCGGTTCCAAATCATGAATAAGAAAATTTTGGAACAATCAGATGTAGTAATTGATAAAATGTTTACCATTATGAGCAAAACAAAGAAAAAATGAACGTTGCAACAGTGAATTTCACAAAATTCACACTCGTGGCTTAGAATTGATTGATTGTCCAGGTAAATTCAGTACAGAACAGGCTTCATGTGATCAAATTTTGAACGAATTTAACGATATAATCAACAAAAATGTATAGCTTCAGTTTAACGTTCTCAAATTGAAACTGAACAGCAAATATCAAAACCTCAAAAAACTACGTCTAGAAGCCCTTCTTCCTCTTCAAATTATGTATGTAATCCCTTCTTTTGCTATCTATTTATAAAATAATGTCATCTTTTCTTTATCTTTTCATTCCAACACCAATTCAGTCACTAATCTCTACATACTCAAATCCCCTTTATTTACCTACATCTCTACTTTGTTGGACAAGTTGAACTTGGACTAGGAGGGCCCGAGTTCCAAAAGAGAAGAGGTAAATGTAATTGGATACTTTGAAACAGGAAAAAAACCAAAATGAAGTGAAAAAAGCATGCAATAACGCACAAAACGGAATAGAAAGACCAGAACGTTCAGTTTACAACAAGAAAAAAGATTCTCCCCGGCCGGGAATTGAACCCGGGTCTCGCATGTGACAGACGCGGATACTCACCACTATACTACCGAGGACACGGAAGAGCGGGCGCCTGAGGGTGTAGAGGAGCGGGAAGAAAGTGCGGATGTGTCGGTTAGTTTCTGCATTTCCTCGTGTTACAAAACAAGACGTACTGGTGTTGTATAACTTTTCCAGATACTCGAAAACATTCTGAAACAGTCAATCTTTACTTTTTTAGACCTCCCATGCTCCCCTCCTCTCCCTCTTTCCAATTATTCATTCCCCCTCCCTTTTTCCAAGAGAGCAGGTTGTTTCCATGTTGTGTTCTGTCTAGCTGGTTGTCAAGTCACACTCATTTTCTCAGTCTCTCATTTTCCCTTGATGAATAATACATGAACTTTACATGGCTAGTGCAGCTAGAGCAGTTCTTTGTGTTTCGAAATGGAAAATTGCATTGAAATTGATGAAAATGAGAATGATTTGAAGAAAAGGAGATTGTGAGACAGAGGAAAGTGGGATTTAGATCGGCACCAGAATTGAGAAAAAGAATATCACTAAAGCTGTCAGCAAAAAGTCACTTATCCAAAATCATTAAAACTGTAAAAAAATGTTCCAGTTTCAAGTTCAGAAGGAATTGAGAAGGGAGGTGAGCATAATAATAACACGAGGAATCCCTAAATTGAAACGGAACAAATAGCCAAAACGAAAAAAGCTAAACATTACAGTTTCAAGGATATCACTTCAAATACATAGTGGGTAATGATTGTTTATTTATCTTCCGAGGTTTTTAGAAATATTTCCATGCTAAAAAGTACTGTTTCCAAAGAATCTCAAGAGTAGTACCACTTTGCTTGATCAGTGTGAGGTGAAAAAAGTACTTTTCACAATGCCAGGATTCCTTATCAGTTCAATGAAACAGATTTGGAATGAGATAAAAATATTGAGCGAACACAGCTACAATCACCCAATGAAAAAAACCGGATATCTCATGAAAAGGTGAAACAGACAAGAAAACAAAATTTCACTGTTTCAAAGTTTTCACTTTATAAAAATCTAAGGTGTAAGTTCAATGGGTCGCTGGATATTGAATCTCCATAATTTGCCATGTTTAATCAAAACAAAGTACAAGTTAGAGATCACAATTCAGAAGTAAGAACTTGGAAACAGCAAAAACCACTGTTTCAAATCTTCCACTTTATCAAAATCACACTGATGATTTCAATGCGCTCGTACTCCATCTCAATTCAGTTTCTACCCAAAAACGACAAAAAAAAGCAGTACTGAATGATATAGTAAAAATATCCAGAAAACCAAGCGAAAAAAGCTGACAAAACCCTCCGATTCATTCCCATGGAAAGGGAGCGTGTTGCTATGGAAGGGCTTCTCGTTGTGTCCCGTCAGGAGAAAACTTCTCGAGGAAAAGAGAATGTGTACAATGGGAGGGGGAGACACAGCCAGACGGGGGGGAGCTGGGCTACTGATTATAATTATGTCCGGAAAGAGTGAGGGAGGGAAAATATGTATGAAAGAAAATAAAGGGAAATGTATGAAAACTTATACTTTTGATCTTTAGGTAGGTTCCAGTAGATTTTAAACGTGTTTTGAAAGGGGTTTGATAGCTAAAAGCATCAGTCTGGTGACGCTGATTTCACTAGCACATACGCTTCTCGAGAAAGCCTTGTTTTTCCTTTCCCCCTTGTCTTTTTGTCATGTTCAGTTCAGTCGTGAGAATAATTAGATAGAACCAACCAAAAAGGAGCTAGTAGAAGAGAAGAACGAGACAGCTGTCCTAGGTGTTCTAGAGAAAGAAGAAGAAGGTCAGGGAGGTTTAGGATGTACGAAAATGTTACACGAACGTTGAGTCAATGATTTGTAAGAAACAGTTAGATACAAATGGTCTAGGTGAAACAGTTAAACCTGAACTTTAATGAAAAGTAAGTGAGAAGTACCAAATCAACCTGAGGTTACTAAAGAGTTGAAACATCTTCAAATCATCATTTTTTCATGAAACAGGAAGTTTTCGAACTTTGTGCTTCATTACGATCAGGATCTATTCTTTTAGGGTCACATGGACAGTGTACACTCTCTGTAGCACTGTGCACAAAGGGATACTTTTAGAAAATCTATACTTGATGGTTCTAGGGACAAAAAGAATAGGGGGGGGGGGAGATAATGAGTCAAGGTGCAGACAAGGAGGAGGTGTAGCTGGAGGAATATTAGAAAATCTATAGAATTTACGAAGGGTAGGAGAGGAATATAAGACCCCTCACAACAGACCAACGATAGGAAATAACGGTTTGGTGTCCAGTTTCGACGAACAACGGAATGCTCCTAATGAATGATACTGTTACAAGATTACTAGGTGAAACCGTAAGGTGATCGCTAGCAGTTATTTGAACACAAGAGATTCCTAGTAGAAGAGAAACAGAAGATCACAAACACAGTTTGGATAATGTCGTTGTGGCTCAAAAGAAGAATTGAGGGTGCTGTGAAACAGATATCAACTTTACTGTTTTGACTCCAGTATGATACAACTAGTGGTTCTAGCAGTGATTGATCGTAATTGAATTTTTACGGTAATTCATGATTAATGTGAAACAGAAAAAGGTTTGCAACACACAGAAAACTACATGAACCCTAGATCTCTAGGCAAAAACGACAAGATCCAATCACAAGGTATGTATTTCTTCCCAAGATCACAAGACGAGAAGCCTGGGAAAGTTACCAGTGGTCTTACTCATAGAAGTACATGTAGTACTTGTTACTTATCACATGATATGGAATTCAGAAATCAAAATAGATACAGATATTAACGACAACGAGAGGACGACTGTTTCAAGAATGTAGCATTTGTCAAAATGAGAACAGTGAAACAGTAAATTTTTGACAGAGGCAGTAGACACGATTAAATTGAAACGTTATGTTGAGTCCAAAATTACAAGAAACTGTGAAACAGACTACTGTTTCTATAGGTCTACACACCCACAACTACCTACACCGAAAACGGTATTCGGAACAACATCGAGTATAAAACTTTTAGAAGTATGACACCAAGCTAAAGAGATCAAGGTAAAAGTTAGCAAATTGCAAAAAGGAACGCAGTGAAACAGCAGAAAAATGATAACCCTATCGATTCCACATCAAGTAAAAAGTTGTATTCTTTCAAGGTATCAAGAACCCATGAAACAGACAACTTTTCCAACCTCTCTAGTATCAAAAACGGCCTCAAATCTACACACAAAAGGAATCTAGACCTGAACACGTTCTCTCACTAAAAGTTCACGGGAAAGAAACCAGAGCCATCTTCCCGAATTATACGAAACGGTGAGAGTTTCGGAGGTAGGGGGGTGAGGCGGCAAGTTTGGGTAAACAAAAAGAGCATGTGCTCTGTTTGAGCTCGGCGAGCAGGAGTGCAGGAGAGACGCAGATAGTGTTTCTGTCGAAATTTTGAATTCCCTTTTCCTAGTCACATCAAAGTCTAAATAAAGGAGAGGGGGATACGTCATTGGGGACTGCAGGTTTACAGAAGTAAGACACGCGTTTTACTGTTGATAGTAACTGTAAGAAGGATTTGAGTTTGTAGAGAAACAGTAACTTGATGAAAAAATGCTTTAGGACCTTCTGAAGATCATAAACAGTTAGTTATGAACGAAAAAATGGCTTCGATGCACTGGTTTTACTCAAAACTTGATCCAATAGGTAACCTTCTCGAAACAGTAACCCCACAAAAAAGAGCACAAACTCCTGAATTCGCTGACTCATAGCACCCAAAACCAATAGTCAACAACAAACCACGAAAACCCCCATGTACCAAACGGATCAGGTGTTTGTTCGACTCGACAGAAAGTAACAAGTTACCAACACGAATTCGTCGGCATTTCTCTCTTTGTGTGCCAATCGGGGCACAGCACTCGAGACACCACTAATAATAGTTGTAGGTAGCAGGAGGAGGGTAAATAGGAAGCGGAAGAGGGGGACATCTAAATGAACGGAGAAGGGGGATTGGTTACCTTGTTTGGGTATTGGTAAGTCATAGTGAGTGGGGAATAAGTACTTGAGAATGATGGGAAAACGGGTATAAAGGCAAAGGAGTGACCAGGCTTTCGAGTGAAACCGCAAAAATGATGATCTACTTATCTTTTCATGAGTCTTGCGCTTGTAAGTTAATTGATGATAGAGGAGAAAGGGATGATTGTGAGGACAAGGAGACTGAAAAAATGAAATAAAGTGGATACAGTAGGGTCAAAAATGAAGCAAACGCGCTCCGCTAGACTCGCCCGATGAAAAATGGAGGGAAATGGAAGGTTTTCAAAACTTCTCCTCTCGGACTACAAAGCCCAAGCTTTGTAGTCCGAGAGGAGAAAAAACTTGGACTGTGTAGTTCGAGAGGAGAAGTTTTGAAAACCTTCCATTTCCCTCCATTTTTCTTCGGGCGAGTCTAGCGGAGCGCGTTTGCTTCATTTTTGACCCTACTGTAGGACAAAGTTCGTAAAATCGAAATGGTAAGTAGACTTCGAGATAACCGGAGATTTTGAAACAGCAGTTTGACTAATATGAAACTTATGATCCACTTCTCTTTTCTGGATTTTTTTTCTCTTTTTGTTTTTCTTCTTCTTTTTTCTTCTTCTTTTCTCTTCTTTTTTTTCTTCTTCTTTTTCTTCTTCTTTTTTCAGCGCCCTCCCAGGCGCCCCAGCGCCCTTCCTGGGCGCCCCTGCACCCTCCTAGGCGCCCCAGCGCCCTCCTCGGGCGCCCCAGTGCCCCTGCGCCCTCCCAGGCGCCCCAGCACCCCCTGGTCGCTTCTGCGCCTTCCAGGCGCCCCAACGCCCTCCCTGGGCGCCCCCGCGCCTTCCAGGCGTCCTCCCTGGCGCTCCAGCGCCCTCCCAGGTGCCCCAGCACCTCCCAGGGCCCCAGCG
>LR537579.1:489-22458 GCA_900883565.2 Caenorhabditis panamensis
TTAGGATTGAAAAAAAAGTTGTTGCTGTGATGAAGAGGCGGGTTCTTGATGACATGATTTTTGAAGAATTTGGCATTCCCTATGTAGGAAATTATGACCATTAGATAGAGAATTGTTTTCTTGATCAGAATATGCAAGAAAAACTGAAATTCAAAATTTAAAATTTCATAAAATTAGGATTGAAAAAAGTTGTTGCTGTGATAAAGAGACGGGTTCTTGATGACACGATTTTTGGAGAATTTGGCATTCCCTATGTAGGAAATTATGACCATTAGATAGAGAATTGTTTCCTTAATCAGAATATGCAAGAAAAACTCAAATTCAAAATTCAAAATTTTATAAAATTAAGATTGAAAAAAGTTGTTGCTGTGATAGAAAGGCGGGGTCTTGATGACACGATTTTCTCCGGAAAAAGCCTCACCATTTTCTTTCAGGCGTAACTCTGAAGCATCGAAGAGAAAACGGATGTCCTGCTCATGGCCTATGAACTAGATTCAATGTGGCTTCCAACTGGATCATACCAAAAAAAGAAGAACTGGCATGGAGTCCTCATCTCGTCTCAAAACATCCCGGAAGCTAAAAACCCAAAAAAAAGGTCAAACATATGGGCCAGGGGGACTCTCGAGTGCCGAAATCAAAACAAAATGCGCATACCGTCAAAAGAAAAGGAGACAGAGAGACTGAGCAATCTAGAGTGATCTTGCCCCCTTCATTTTTGGCATAGATTCCAAGCATGGTTTCGAAATGGACCGGGCCTGGTCATTTTTTGTTTTTCTTGCGGATTTTTAGGCGTTTTCGAGCTAGAAACCTAGGTTTTTCTTCTGTAAAAAGGCTACTGTTAGTTAGAACTGACGTTTTTTGACATATTCCGACCAAATTTTCCGTATTTTAGCGGATTTTTGGTTAGTTACAGATGTTTTTTGATGTTACGGTTTTTTGTTGGTTTTTGAAGGTTCTAAATCTTTTAGAAAGTCTATAAGGGGTGTATTTCCAGACCTCACCTCTTTGTTTTTATGGGTCCCTGGTTGTAAACCATGGAATAGCGTGATCTGAAATCGATTTTTCAGAGTAATTTATGAGTGATTAGCTGTTATTTTTGTTTTTCCGGTGTTGTCTCGATGATTTTCTGGTTAAAAATGCTTTATTTCATCTTTTTTTACCTGAAAATTCATGAAAACAGACTGACCTGAAACTATTAGAACCAAAATCGTAGTGAGATCTATCAAATGTTAGCTGCTTTTTTGTTCTAGATTACTAGTCTGGATCCTTTATATCTAAATTTCCTATTTCTAGTCGATCAAAATGCCGCGCTCTCCACAAAAACCCCGCCTGTGCGATCTGGAACGCGAGTTCCAGCACCTCATTCCTCGGGCCGAAATCAAGGCGTGCTGGATGGAAAACGATCAGGACACCATTCAGACGAGATTGGAGCTTCAGAGAATGAGCCGGAACGTGCAGGAGACCCGCCAGAAGCCCGTTGTGATCCAGAACAAGAACTATGATGGGAAAGTGGGCAAATTGAGAAAGGAGGTTGCTGAGCTTT
The DNA here is from genome assembly GCA_900883565.2 of Caenorhabditis panamensis. Taxonomy (NCBI): domain Eukaryota; kingdom Metazoa; phylum Nematoda; class Chromadorea; order Rhabditida; family Rhabditidae; genus Caenorhabditis; species Caenorhabditis panamensis. The sequence goes on from LR537579.1 coordinate 2,033, forward strand.
ATGTGAGTGAAAACAGTTCGAAAAATGCTTGGAAGCTATGCCTAAATGAAGGGAGTAGAAAATTTCGAAACCCTTGCAAAAAATAAGAATAGGACAAGGCCCGATCCAAATTTCGCAACCTTCCTTGGAATCCATGCCAAAAATGAAGGGGCAAGATGTCTCTGTCTCTATAGCTTGCGCAGTCTCTCTCTCCTCTTTTCTTATAACAGTGTGTATATCCATTTTGTTTTGATTTGACTTCAGCTATTACTGCGGTCAGGCGATGTGGCCCTCGGCGGGTCTCGCCACGAAATCGGTTTTTTGCTGTTTTCTCGTTTTCGGAGCCACTTTTTTGAACTTTTTGTGATGAAAACGGGTAGAAAAAAGAATTTGGAATCTAGAAATAATTCATTCGACCAGAACATTTGAGTTTTTCATTGCGATTCACTCATTTTTGTAAGTTGTCAGCCAAAAACACGAATTCTGAAAATTTCAGCTGAAAAATTGAAAAGTTTTGGTTGAACTGACTACCAATCGGTTTCAAATTTTCTATTCTATTCAAACTAATCAAAAAAAAATTGAAAACATCGGTTCGAAATCGAGAAAACAGCGAAAACCATAGTCTCTTTGTTTTCAGTTTTTTTATTCCTCTTTTTTGGAACAGAGCCGGGACTTCTGTAGGATTTCAAAACCTAATCTAATTCTCTTATCTTTCAGAAAGCCAAAGCCAAAACCAACTTGCCCCGCCTGCACCGTGAAGCCATCCAGACCGAGATCGACCAGAAGATCCGTGCATGGAACACCGACAACTCTGCTCTCTCTTACTACGATCTCCATGGAATGTCGCGAGACGGAGCCCTGCGGTACGCAAAGGAGATGGTAGAGAAGGCTAAGGAGAAGGGAGTCAAGGGTAACGAATTTATCATAAAAACTAATCACAATGTGATGTTTCTAGAACTGAAGTTCGAGACCGGACGCGGCAACCACTCGAGAGACCGGGTTCCAGCCATCAAAGTGGCCTTGTTGAAGCATTTTGGAAGTTCCGAGGAACTCACGGTGGAGCTGGAACCGAAAAACGATGGAGTTCTCATTGTTAAACTTCATTGATTGTCTTTTTCTTATGTCCTCCCGGTCTCCTCTTCAGTTTCCCTGATTTTTGATACTCCCTGTTTTGATCTTCATCCCGATCTTCCTGATGTTCCAGTGTCTCTTATTGTACCAGTGTTCTCTTCCTCTACTCTGTAAACTTTGATAATTGTAAATATGATGTAAATAAACTTTTTTTAAAATATCCCAAAACCTATTTTTCAAGTCTGGAAGCCCTCTTCCAGCGACTGGCTGCTTCCCTGTTCAAACTCTCCTTTGCCTCTTACTCATCCGTTTTCCAGAAAGACAAATTTTTTACAGCGTTCATGGGTTTTTGTATGCAAATAGAAGTGACTCTCCTTTTCGGACAAAGGGATGAGCAACTAACGTGTAAGTTGTACCTCGAAGTACCGTGCCTGCCCATCTCTGCATAGGCTACAAGCATGGTTTCGAATCATGGATCGGTCATGTTTTCGTTTTTTTCAAGTTTTTATGGTTTTTTGAGCAAGGAACTCTGGTTTTCCTGTTTTCTAGGTTTCTCATGACTAGCCTTCTTTGGCTTAACTGATCTAAAATTTCCTTACTTTAGCGGTTTTACATGTGCTAGTTTCTCTTAAGGTATCGGGTTGGATTTTTAAGATGCTAATTCGTTTAGAAAATCTATAAGGTGCTAATCAGTTTCTTAATAGTGTTCAGAATCCTCTTTTTGATCGGTTTCTACCGGAAAATCCCATCGTGATGCGATTCATTCCCCTAGATTTCCTCTCTTTTGTCAATCAAAAAGTAAGTTTTCAGCTTTCAAGATTCAAAATGGCCCGCTCTCCCCAAAAGCCCCATCTCTGCAATCTGGAACGCAAGAAGACCATTGTGATCCAGAACAAGAAATACTATGGGAAACTGGCAAAAAAAAAGTTGAGAAAGGTGGTGGCCAAGCTTTATGTAAGTGGAAAGGTGTTGGCGGAAAGAAACAGATCCAATCATGCTTGGAACCTATGCCAAAATGAAGAGGGCAAGATCACTTTCTCTCTAGCTCGCTCAATGTCTCTATCCTCTATACTTATAAATGTGTGTATATCCATTTTGTTTTGATTTGGGCACTTGACAGTACTACAGATTGACTTTTGTAGGATTTCTAAATCTAAAGAAACCTCCAAAACTTAACCCTCTTAAATCTTCCAGAAAGCCAAAGCCAAAACCAACTTGTCCTACTTCGACCGTAAAGCCATCCAGACCAAGATCGACCAGAAGATCCGCGCCTGGAACAATGACCACTCTCCTCCATTCTACTACAACCTCCATTGGATGTCGCGATACGGAGCCCTGCTGTACGCGATAGAGATGGTTAAGAAGGCCAAAAAACGAGGCGTCAAGAGTAAGAAACAAAAGATACATCCATCGCAAAGCTAATTTTCAAATTTCAGAGGTGAGATTCGAAACTGGCCGCGGAAACCACTCGTGGAATCGGTTTCCAGCCATCAAAGACGCTCTCTTGAAGCACTTTAGAAGTTCCGAGGGACTTTCGGTCGAGGTGGATCCGAAAAACGACGGGGTTCTAGTAATCGACATCCATTGATTGTCTTTTTAATTCGTATATTTTTCGGCTAACCTTCCAAGCAATTCACTGTTTCCTTACTCCCGAACTCCTCTTCAGATCTTTGTCAATCCTTGTTCCCATTTTGATTCCGATTTTCCTGATATTCCAGTGTTCCTTGTTGTACCAGTGTTTCCTTCTTCTACTCTGTAAGCTTTGATAAATTTAATAATGATCTAGATAAACTTTTCAATAACCCTGACCAATTTTTCAAGTCTGGAAGCCCTCTTCCAGCGATTTGTATGCGACTGTCTGAACAGAGCTGATCTTTCTGCATTTTTTGGAAAATCACAAGAGAATCCTCGAATAGAAAAGGGCTGTTTTCCTGAGGGCATCAGGAAAAGTTATTTGAGAAATAGCAGGGCATGCTCTTCCGTTCAAAGCATACGGTGATTCTTCATTTGCCAATTCTTGCATTATCTGGTTCAATTTCCTTCAAAATATTTTTTGTTTCACATCCAAAATTCCTCAGAATGTTGAAATATTGCATACCTGTCAGAAATTCCATATTTTGCTGTAGATTACGGTCAAAAAAAAGGCGGAGCGGAGCTCGCCTATTTGCTGAAAGGTCTCTTCAAGATGCAATACTCTCTCGCTTTTTCCTGTGTGACAAACTTCTCAAACATCGACCAGGCAAAGAAAACCTTGTTAGAATTGCTGAAAATTGAGAATTTCGAAACCCGGAATAGTGTGAAAACATGGAAGATATGTCTAGAACCAAGATGAACAGGGAAAACGTTACATTTTGTTATCTCTAATCTTTTTGATAGAGTGAATAAAATGTCGTTGATTTCAGAAAATGGCCGTTAGACGCAACAATCAAGATCTGCTGCAACTAAATGAAATAGTTAATGAACTTTATGTGATTTTTCAAGTTTGGTACCACTGAACTCTCTTACTTTTTAGGAGGATATAAAACACGCGAGGACTAGGGGAGAGAAAGCTAGGATTCAAATCGAAATTGATTCAATGATTGCTGCGTGGAACGATCGTCATCAAGATCGGCAAGGGACGTTCAGATGCGACACCCATAGAATGAGCACAAACGGATTGCTCGCGTACGCCACTCGCAAGGCGGGGAGAATGCCAATAGGCTCAGGTAATTTTTTGGGGGAGTTCAACGTAGAAGAAAACATGAAGAGGGTCTGGAAGAGTGAAAATCGAACGACTTATATTCACTTCTTCCCCATCCCTATTTATTTTGCAGTAAAAACAAAGATTCATCGTGAAAGTTACGCCTAGAAACAATAAAAAAGATGGTGAGAGATATTGATATAGTGTGGTGACTAACTTTGACGTGTGCTCACATTGCATGAAGTTGTTTGATCTATTCAGTTCACTCGGTTTTGGACATTTTACTAAATCACTAACTAACAAACTAATGAACTTTTTCAGTTGTCAAAGTTATCTTTTCAGAAATCCACTTCATCGTCGGACATGGCAATAATTCTCCGGGAAAGAAATCAGTAAACAGAGATGCCTTGTGGGACGAGTTCAGAAACAAACGGGGATACGAAATCGAAGAACACGGCTCCAATAAAGGTATTCTTGTTTTGAAACGCCGTTTTTAGCTCGGATTCTTTGTTTTGTTTTCTTTCTGTTTGTCTTTTCTTTCATGTTCTATTCATTTTGTAATGTTTTGTTTTTCGTTTTTGTTTTCAAACTCTAACTTGTTTTTCATATTTGTTAAGAGCATAATTTACCCGTTTCATGATTTCCGAGTGCTTCATAATGAATCTCTGTGTTGACAACTTTATGGATTGAAAAGTATGACCCACAATTTCAAAAATGATCATCTTTTGCGTCATCACACACAGACAAGATTCCTCTAGACCCCCCTCCCCCCCACTTCATTTCAGAGACACTCCAGGGAGCTAGCATGCTTTGAAAACAAGTCTCCCCTCAAATCAGGTTCAAAACATATTCATTACTATGAATGACACCTTGGACACCTGGTCCTGGTCCCTTACCCCAAAGGAAACTTACCATTTGTGTTGTGTCACCTTGTCCTGTTTCTCAAATGTCTTTCTATCCTATTTGATACTCTTCAAATCCCCACCGCAACTAGGAAACTACAAGTACCTCATGGTCTATACATCCGTTTTTGAGGTTTTCTATGCAGTGCTTGATTTCATTGTGAAACCGGTAAGTTATAGGGGCTTTTTCGTACTTTTTGAACCCATTTCCAGCTCGCCTGCTCCTATGGCTACGCGTGGTTTGTGATTCGCTTGGATTCCGGGATGCCACCTGAAATATCAAATGTCATTTTGGTGGTCTGGTGTGGACTTTTTGGTGTGTCACAAGCCATTTTTGCTGTACACTTTGTCTATCGATACGGCGTTATGCATAAGTGAGTTTCAATCCTTCGAACTAAACAAACAACCCAGTTTCAGAAAGTTCTACACCCAATTCCTCTCTGGTTGGAAGATCCTCATCCTCTTCCTTATTCCAGTACTAATCGGTGGTTATTGGGGTTGTGCAACCTATTTTCCCTTCATTCCAACTAAAGATAACAGAGCGTATCTTAGAAACATAGTCCAAAAACTTACCGGAGAGGAAATCGAAGAGATGAGTTACATTTGTGCAAAGTTTTATAATGAAGATGAGAAAGGAGAAGGCTTGAAGTTTGATGGACGGGTTTGGTTTGGTCTAGCCAATCTTTGGGTTATGGTGTGCTCCTCAATGTTCTGCGTCTTCTACCTCGGTTTCAAATGCTACTCCAAAATCCACTCCCAACTAGAACTCCTCGAAAACGTCCGTTCCCAACAAGCAACTCGTCTTCAGCAACAACTCTTCTTTGCTCTAGTAGCCCAAACCCTTATCCCAGTTGTCTTTATGTACCTTCCATGTACCATTCTCTTCTTCTCTGCCGCTTTGAATCAGGATATCGGGGAGATTAGCAGTTTGGTGACTTACACGATAACTTTGTATCCGGTGGTTGACCCGATTCCTAATATGGTTATTATCAAGAGTTATCGCAAGGCTATCAGAGGTGACTTGACTCTTGGCAAACAGGAAAAAGAGATAGAGAGATTTAGATATGCTGATAAGGCTTCTGAACTGCTGTGAAGCTCATGGGATTCAGGAAAATGGAGGAAATGAAGTGCAAGATAACAAAGATAATGAAAGTGTTTTGTAATAAAGTTTTGAACCTAGAAAAGTGTTCTGGTGTCCTGGCGCATTCCAAGTGCTTTTGGGGAATATTGTAGAAAGTAGGCCTCTCTTCAAACGTATATAACTCGGCTCAAAGTTGTTCGTTTGGGCCCTTTTTTTTATATGTTTAAGTTGAAAAATCTGTCTTTATGTTGTGATAAAGTTCAGTATGGGTACTTCTATAACTGTTAAGAAACGTTGGACCAAAATTTTTCATTGTTGAAGTTTCCGAAATTGAACCTGGCCTATTTTTAAGAAAGTTTAGTCACATGACTTAAACAGCATAGATTCGAAAAATCTAGAACATGTAGACCAATGTTTGGCCTACAACATATCAAAAGATGAGCCTGAACGGACAATTTTGAACGGAGTTATAGCTGTTTGAAAACAGGAGTGCAAAAATACTGTACAGTAGCGGTCCAAAGTAAGGACCCCAAATTTCAAACAGTCATAACTCGGCTCAAACTTGTGCATTTAGGCTCATCTTTTGATATGTTGTAGCCAAGACATTTGTCTACAAGTTGCGGAAAATACAATTCAGGAGCTTTCAAAAAAGTTTAGAAAGTTCAGACCAAAATCGTCTATTTCTCGAAATTTTTGAAATTGGACCTGGTTTTGTTCAAATAGTTTTGTCGCCTGTATTGTACAGTAAAAACTGAAAAAAATCTGTTTTTTGTAGACAAAAGTTCGAGCTACAACATATCAAAAAATTAGCCAAAATGAATAACATTGCGCCAAGTTATACCAGTTTGAAAAGAGGGGTACATCAAACCGTATGTAGCGCTTTCCGATTCTTCAGTTCCTTTCTGGGTACACTGCCTACGTGACAATCAGCTGTTTGATCCTCTCCCCAACGCTTCCCTGTACTCCCACATAGTCCAAAACAGTCCAAAACCCGTGAAAACACTGCCGCTCCATTCAAGGAACCAACCACGTAATATTCCCCAATGTCTCTCCCAGGTAACAACAACTTGCCATCCCGCACAAACATAATATCTCTCTCTCTATATCTGGAGCTGTTTTATTATTGCCCAGTCTGTCTGCGAGTTACCAGCTATCAGCTATCACACCCCACCCCATCATGCCATTCCTGGACTGCTCGCCTTGGCCGTGGCAGCTATTCCGCGATCTCATGTCGTCTCCCAGATGTCTTCAACACGTCTATCAGTGCCTCTGCACCACCCTATCACTCCTGTTGAATGGGTTTTTAGTGTTTTTGATATGGAAAAAGTCACCGAAAAAGTTGGGCGATTACAAGTTTCTCATGTTGTATACAGTGGCGTTTGAGTCGGTTTATACTTTGATGGATTTGGTTACGGAACCGGTGAGTTGAAGGGATCTTTGGGTTAGCAGATGTTTGGAATACATGTTTTGTATCTGTATAGTAATGAAAAACATGGAAAACAAGCTGCAAAACCAAAACCAATCCTTTGGGATGCTTTGCTTTGATTTGATTTCTGGATCCCCTATTTCTGGATCTTTGCTATTCCAGACCGCTTATTCCCACGGCTATGCCTTCGTGGTCTTCCGTCGTTACAATGACACTTGGGCGACTTCCACCCAATCCCAAATCCTCACCCTCTCCTGGTGTGGACTTTTCGGATCCTCTATGGCAGTTTTTGGGGTTCATTTTGTTTATCGCTTTGCAGCCGTGCATCACAGGTAATCAATTAGTACAGTAACCCATTCAAAACCATCCCGTTTAGTCATGGAATTCCCTCAAAAATCCAGTTGATCGGACGGAATGTTTTCTACTTGTCAGCGGTTCCAGTGGTGTATGGGGTTTGGTGGATGGTGGTTTGTGTTGTGAACTGTCGGTTTTCTCTGGAGGAAAGTCCCGAGACTTATGAGTACATGAGGTGGGTGGTTTTCTTGGAATTGAGAGAAGTCTTTGAAGTTTTCTAATGTTCTTTGGCACTAAATTTGAAGTGAAAAGGGAAGAGTGGTACTTGACGGGTCTCGCAACGAAATCAGTTTTTTGGTGTTTTCCCGGTTTTGGATCAAAGTTTTCAAGTTTCCGTTGATGAAAATAAATATAAAACAGGATTTGGAGCCTAGAAATAGCCTAGAAATATGTCAATTTGACCAGAATCATTGAGTTTTTCATCGCAAAATTTCAATCTTCGTGTTTTTGGAAAAGTTACAACTGGGAAACTTGCAATGAAAACGAACTAAACCTGGTCAAATTTAATATTTCTGGGCTTCAAATTTTTGCTCTATTCATTTCTGGATAAAAAACCTTTAAAAAGTTAGTCCAAAACCGAGAAAACACGGAAAACGGGTTTCGTGCCGAGACCCACTGAGTGCCACTTCGGGTGACTGCAGTAGTAGATTAGACATTGACGCTTTTCAAGTTCTTTGACACTAAATTTGAAGTCAAACGGGTTTCTGGAACGTTCTCTTCATTGTTTACTATGTTTATACCTATTTTGAGCCTTGAGAAACTTCTAGAAGGCTCTAGAAAGTAGGTCAACCAATTTTTCAAACTTCAAAGGCATCTGGAACCTTGTCAGTGCCTTGACCTACTTGTAGACCTCTTTTTCTCAATGGAAACTAGGTCAACTAGAATTCTAGAATCTTTCAAACCCTTAAAACCACCTGAAACCTTCCAGAACCCTAACCAAATCCCTCTACTCCCTCAACATCGAAGACATCAGCTACATCGCCGCCGTCTTCTACATCGCCGACCCACTCTCCGGCTCCCTATCCCCAAACCCCGATACCTGGATCGCCATGCTCCAATTCTCCGTAATGGTCGGTTCCTCAATGTTCTGTGTCTTCTATCTCGGCGCCAAATGCTACTGGGAAATCTCTACACAGTTATCACACACCTCCGCAGTCTCCCAATTGACTAGTGCTCTGCAGCAACAACTGTTCTTCGCGTTGGTTGGACAGACTTTGATCCCCTTGATCTTCATGTACATCCCTATCTGCATATTCTTCTTTTGCCCTCTACTTATTATTGATATCGGAGTTATCAGTACATTTCTCACTCATACAGTCACTTTGTATCCGGTCCTTGACCCCTTGCCAAACATGCTGATTATCAAGAGCTATCGGACAGCGATTCTTGGTAAGTTCAAGAAAGTTTCTGACTCAAAAAAGGAAAGATTTTCTTTCAGAAATGTGGAAAAAGTTCAAGCGAACCGCCCATCTAACCTCTCATACCACTGCTCTGGAGACGGTGACTAGTGTGCACTCAACAATGAGGCATTTCAATGATAGTCTGATGATTTGATTGTGTTTTGGTCTAAATAAAGGAATGATAAAGTTTTAAAACAACAGTTAACTGATTTTGAGATCAACTGAAAGGAAAAAAAAAGATCCCATGGCCGAACTTTTGCGATTGCAAAAGTTAGGCCAGTAGGCAAAGTTAGGTCAAGTGCAAAGTTTGACACGCGGTATCTTCAAAACCATAAAAGATATCAAAAAGTTGTCAACTGTAAAGTTGTTGGAAATTTTACAAGGATCATTTTTGTAGTTGACAACTTTTTGATATCTTTTGTGGTTTTTGAGATATCAATGAAAAACCAACTGCTACTCAAGGATTTTTTGAGATGGGTTGCACTTCTGTTGTTTTCCATTTCCAGGTACATTTTTGTTATCAGAATGTGTTTTTTCTATGTTTTAGTTTAACTGCATGCTCCAGGGACCCCTAGTTACCTAGGTATACACCCTTCCTTGCCTCTTCTTTATAACAAATGTCTTCCGAATCCCTCTCCTCTTTCTCCACCTTCACCACTATCACCTCTGTACTTCTAAACTACATTCTAATAGTCCTCATCCTCACCAGATCCCCCACAACTTTTGGGGTTTACAAGTATCTAATGATTTACACATCAATTTTTGAACTTCTCTATTCCATGTGGGATTTAGTGGTGAATCCGGTGAGTTGGAAGGGTCGGTGAAGCTGAAATTGGTTGTTTTTCAGCTAGCCTTCACTTATAAGTCCACATTTGTAATCTTCTGGGTGCCTGGAAGGATCTCCAATGACATTTTGGGTCTTGGAAAACCCCAAACCTACCTTTTGCTCATCTCCTATTGTGGCTTTTTTGGGTTCTCTCTAGCGGTTTTTGCAGTTCAGTTTATCTACCGATATGCTGCTATCAATAAGTGGGTTGTAATCACTGATAAGAACGTTTATCCATTTCAGAAACTTCATGACTACATTTCTATCCGGTCGAAAAATCGCGTTGCTTTTTCTGGCGCCCATTGTTTCCAGCCTCTGGTGGGGTTCTGCTTGTTATTTTGGCCTTCAGGCAGATGATAAAAGTGATAGGTTTATCAAGAACTATACAAGGAATCATTATCACCAAGATATCCGCACTATCAGCTATCTCAGAGGCTATTTCTATCCAGGAAAGGATCTAGATTGGGGGCAAGCTGCTCCAGTTGTTCATCTATGGACTTGTTTGGTCATTTCTATGACATGCGTCCTTTACTTTGGCATCAAGTGCTATCTAGATATCAGAGAAATGTTTGAGTATTGTAACACAAGTTCTCCATTGATAAGAAACCTTCACAGACAAACATTTTTGGCTTTGGTTGGGCAGACAACCATTCCAGTGGTTCTCATGTACATCCCTATCACCATGTTCATGCTTTTTCCAATGCTCAATATTGATATCGGAATCCTGGGATCCTTTATCACATACACAATCGCTCTCTACCCAGCAATCGACCCATTGCCTCAAATGCTCATTGTCAAGAATTACAGGGATGCTATTAGGGGTCAGTGATAACTTCACAGCGATAAGAGCCATTTAGATTCAGATTTTGTGATCAATGTGCTGTCTCATTGGAATTCTGAGCATAGAGAAGATGAACTGGATCCTCCTGCTACTGGTCAAAAAGTCATAAACGCTAGAGGACTCTAGACCTTGTTAGTTTCACCTAAACATCACTAGATATGTATGTCATAGCAATGTCTACGTGAGAGATCAGTAGCTCATTATATGTTGTCTAGGTGTCTCCAAATGTTCAGTTTTTTGAAATGAACCCCTAGTTTTGATAGTGATACAAAAAGTAAAGCTACAGGTGGTCGGATCACTTTTTGATGCTCCAGTTTCGTAGAGTAGTTATCAGTTGCTTGTTGGCTTTGTTAGCTTTGTTATCAATCAACATCAAACACCGTTTTCTTCTTTGAAAGTAACTAATGCTTGTTGTGACTGAACAAGCCACCCTTGGATAACATCACTTTTTGAAAATCGTCACTTTTAGCTCACAACACTCTTCTTCATCTTTCCACCTTCAGCGACTAGGTCCATAATTATAGTTTGGAACTTGCAATTTCAACTTTTATCTTTATTCCGTGTTTTGGCTCGATTTCCCTTATCAATAGATCAAGACCAGTTTCGCGTCTAAGGATCCTGAAAGGTTCTGTATGATTCTGAAGACTAACAAGTACCATTTCTTCTGACTGATAAGGAAGTGAAAATCTTACCAGTTATGACTTTGATCTTTCCATAAATTTTTGTACTCAAATATCCTTTCCAATTTGCGAATTTCAATTTCAATATCCAAGTGGACAAACAATCCTCCTCCCCCAAAACGACAATTGATCATGTGCCTTCTGATTGTTTACCAGTAACTAGACATACGTGATATGTCTCAGAATACAATCTAACTGGTCAGTCGGATTAAAAGAGCCTTCTGACATGACATCCAGAAGATTCTGGAGCTCACAGAGCTTTAGAGCCTTTAGAAAGGGCTCCCGAAGGGCCAAATCCGTAACAATTTGAACGCGATAATCCGATTTCTGTGGTTTTTAATAGACGCACTTTTATAAGTGCACTTGATGGAATTTGGATCCAGAATCTAGAAGGTGACATAGTTGATACATTCCTGATGATCAGTGATAAGAATTTGAACTTCCGTGTCTAGGTGCGTAGATGGGTTCTAGTGGACCTTGGGCTAAGGTTCCTGGATTTCTGGGTTTGATCTCAAACTTTCCCTTTTGCAACTAGATCTCACGAATGCAAACTTGCAAAGCCTCAAAATAACCTCAAATGAACCTGAAATAAACAACTTTTTTCCTTTCCTTATCAAAAGTGTGGGAACCTTTGCTAATTTGGAACTGAAACACTTGAGTACTTTGAGTCGTGTGACAAAAAGCGTGAAAAGTATGACCCAATTAGTACTAGAAACCTTTTCTCAGACCCTCTGGGGTTTTGTCTAGACATTTTTCATCAGTTTTTTGCAGTCAAAAGTCGGCGAACTTGCAACCTTCCAAAACTGTCTATACTAAAGTTTTAGGCTTGTATTCCCCCTAGATTTTGCCCCAATCTTTTAGTCTTTGAACCTCATACCCAGAAAAGTTCACCAAGCGTGATTTCCCCCACATTCTTGATCACTTTTTTCCCTGTTTATCTGTTCATCTGTTCATCTGAACCTATTAGAGCATGAACTGATCATTTTGGTGTTCCGATTACCTCATTCTTATCAGTTCTTATCAGAGCTTTTTGTTGTCAGAAGTAGTAGTATCAGTTTGACCAGTTAATCCCGAGTGCTCAAAGTCAGAAAGTTATACAATTTCGAGAAGCCACGCCTTTCTTACTAGTAACACACCCATTTTCACGTAGTTATCATTGGTTGGATCTTTGGATCTGAAATTTCGCGTTATCATAAGGTTTTTTTCAGAAAGGTTTTCAGAACACTTTCTCTCTAATCAGTGACCTATTCACCTGGCGTTCGTCTTCGTTTTCATCACCACAAAAGCCTCCTAATGAACATCTTTCAAGTAAGTTTAGGTCACACCAACATAGCCTATAAAAGAAGCTAAAAAGAACCACATATCAAAAGAAAAAATGCTCGGTTTCCTATTCCAGATCGTCTGCGCCATCACCTCAATATGTCTGAACATAGTTCTGACGTTTTTGATTCTGGTAAAGTCGCCAAAAAAGCTGGGGGTTTACAAGTATCTCATGTGCTATATCTCGCTGTTTGAAGCGTTTTACTCGATTTGGGATATGATGACGGAGCCTGTAAGTTGTTGGGGTCTAGAGCCCAGGATCTAGAGAATAAGCATGAACTTTAAATTTAGATAGTCCACTCCTACAAAGCCGCATTTGTTGTCCTCCGCGACTTCAACGGTTCATATTTCGACCGTGAAGCCAGTTTCATTTTGGTTTGCGTGTATTGTGGCCTTTTTGGATTTTCCATGGCTATCTTTGGAGTCCATTTCATCTATCGTTATGGAGCGGTGAACAAGACATTCAGCGAGCGTTTCCTACCGGGGAACTGGGTTTACGGGCTCTTTGTGATTCCCCTGTGGTATGGGACCTGGTGGGCTGTGTTGTGTTACATCTACTTTCACTACAGTGATGTTACCGATGATTATATGAAGTGAGTTATAGTCTAGAATACTTTAGAACATCTTAGAACTCCTGGTTTTCAGAGAAACCATTGAATACCACTACTCAATCCCTATCAAAGACTCCTCCTACATTTGTGTATACTTTCAACCAACTGGCGCTGATGGTTTACCGCACCCAGATCCTCGAATCTTCTTCTCTATTGGATGCATGTGGTATATGATTGTGAGTTGTCCCCAAGCCCCCAAAGTCTTTGATAACCCTCGTTTCTTATTGCCAGATCTCCTCAATGTTCTCCGTCTTCTACTTTGGAATCCGATGCTACTGGCAGATCCGCAAGACCATCTCCCAATCCGCCACTGTCTCAACTACCACTAAGAACCTTCAAACCCAACTTTTCCACGCTCTAGTCGTCCAAACCTTCATCCCCTTGGTCCTTATGTACATCCCCATTGGAATCTTGTTCTTCTTTCCAATGGTTATCTGGGAGTTGCCGTTTACTACTAGCTTTGTGGGGTACACGATTGCTTTGTATCCTGCGATTGACCCGCTGCCGAATATGATCATTATCAAGTGTTATCGGCATGCTATTATGGGTAAGCGCAGATGGCCTAGAATCCGACAAAAGGGGAAAGTTAGGCCACCATCTAAATCAAGGTCGTTTGGCCTGAAAACATGAAAAACTAAGCCCAAACCAGTTTGATCTAGAATTCTGAATGTTCCTGGATTTATTTCAGACTTCTTCATGTGCCTAATCGGTCGTGGAAAACGCCGCGATGGCCAACACTCCACCAACACCATCGACGCTGCATCCGGAAGCAACGGAGCTCGGAGCAATAACAAATTTGTGTGATTCGAAATGATTCTAAAAGCTTTTTTGTCTTTTTCTGCTGTATTCGTACCCTAACCCTTCTTCGTCTTCAATATTTCCCTTTTCCAGTTCTATAAATAAACGTCTGAACATTCTGTTTCAGTGACACTCGGTGGGTTTCGGTTTTCTCGCTTTTGGGCCGTTTTTTGTGTAGTTTTTCAGTCAAATAGTCTGACTCAGGTTTAGTATTAGGTGCAAAGAACTCTTCTTCAATAACTTATGCAGAGACGGAAGATGCATATGATGCCCCCGGAAACGCAAAAGTACGAGGAGGTCCCGTATGTGTACTCATTCATTTGGAATTCCTAATTTTCCTTAGGAAAGTCACGACCTCGAAGCAAGATCTAGCCCTATCTAACTAGGAAATATCAAAAAGACTCTCCAAAACTTATCAGTCAAGATACGGCCCCCCTCACATGAATAATTCTGACAAACTTGGCTGGCAGACACGTAACATGCATACACACTTCTTAGTTCCTCTCTCTCCAGATGAAATGCTGGTTTTCTCGATATTATACCTATTATTTTGGAGGAATTATGCTTCAGCGTTTAGAATTGGACATTTGGAATTTGAAAATTCAAATGAGACGAAGGTTTTGGAGATTTGCATGAGGAATTCTGAAGAGCATACGTGGGTTTTAACTGGAAAATGTAAAATTTTCAAAACATCATAGAAAATGCAGTTTTGATTGGAAAATTTTTTTGAACATAGTTTTGAATAGCAAACTTTCTCTTGTTCATTTTGTTAGTTGACTGTTTTTTGATTCTAATCTCCGTAACCATTGAAAAACTTCAAAACCTCAACGCCCACACCTAGACGACTAAGGCTCAACCTAGAAAACCGGTCATATCTCAAGACCCCTAAAAACTATCAAAAAACTGTCAACTAACAAAATAAACCTCTTTTCATGCTCTATCTAATCAACACATTTTCAGATTAATATCCCTCCCAGCTTGCCACAATTTCAACGGCCTAGAAAACGCGGCAAATTTGAACTATCAATACGATGTGGACCTCCTAATCGGTGCTGCTTGTGATGAAGAAACGCAAACTGTTTCTAGATTGGCTTTACGGTGGCATAAACTGTATTTGTCTTCAGCTCCATTGAGCACTAAAGAAAAGTGAGAAAAACGGTTTACTGATGAAAAAAGAGACATTTTAGACAAGACACCACAGTGGCTCTCAAGCCTCATAGCTTGGCAGGAACTGCAGAGGTGCTTCTTGCGGTTTGTAAGTCTATGAAATGGAAGGAGGTATTTATATATCTCAATTGTAACAGTTTTTATCAGTTTTCAATCAGATTGGCATAATCTACTCGGAGGAAACCAAGTACACCGCGCATGCCATCTACGACATGTTAGCCGAGAAGCCCGATGTCAAGGTGAACGTGTTTTTGGAGACTGACGGAGATCTGAACACTTATTCGATACTCCATGGAGCTCGTGTCCTAATATCCTTTTTAACGACTGTGGATTTATCAAGATTCATCAAGACTCTCAAGGACAAGGCTTTCAGGCCATTGGAGTTTAGCATCGTTCATGTGGATTATCATAAGTAGGTCGTCATCGTTTTGCATAGCCTATTTGCACTGTTTATAACATGAATTGGTAGATTTAAAAGAGATGAGAAACTTTGCAGTTGAACAATTTTAGCGTAACAAGCTTTTTAAAGGTCGTTTTGGGCTCTCAAAGTTTTGGTCAAAAGGCCCAACTTTTGATGTTTCCAGATCATTTTTTGAGCCTTACAGAATTTTTTAGAAGATTTTGAATAGTGTTTTGAAAAGAGCACAATTAGTTCTATTAGTTGAGATTAGTTTTGCGTAAAATTGAAGAAAAAAATTTTTTTTTTGATTGTTTCAAAAAAAAATTTTCCAAAATTTTTTTTTGAGAAAAAAAAGAACAATAGTTTAGATTCTGTTTTTACTAGAATAGATATTGAAACCAACTAAAACGCTCTAGAAAGTACTCAAAAAAATCCTCAAACACTGCAATTTTAGATATTTTGGAACTTTGAGAGCCAAAAACATCTATCGATTCATGTTATAAAAAGTGCAATAGGGCTTGAAACTTTATAAATCAAAACTTTAGAACTGAACTCGTGGACTTTTACAACTACCTGGACGCCCAGGCCTCCGAAGAAACCAATCCAATCTCAGCAGCTCGGCTTCGAAAGCTAAGCCGTCATGTTGCATTGCTAAGGAATAGTCATGACGATAAAGGAAACATGGAACAATTCGCCAGAGAGCATGGCCTCCAACCCTCTCACACCCTCTACAAGGCTCTGATCCTTTGCGATGGCCTTCAACTCCTTGGAAATTATACACGGAAAAATCAAACAATAGTTCAAGAGCTCTCAGACCTCTGGAACCACGTGACAAACACAGAAATCATTGGGTACTCTGGACCAATGTTTATCGGGAGTGACGGGGTTCGGTTGCCGTATTACGAGATGTTTATGTGGAGGGATGGAAAAGTGCAACATGTCGCGAGCGTCAAGCCTAGGGAAGCAGGGTTTTGTGAAAAGAACGGGACCAAAAACTGTTATGAATTCCTCCGCACCTCTTCCCTACTTCTCGACGATCTTCCCCCTTACACCTCGGATTGTGGCTATAATAACAATCTCTGTAGTGATTTCCATGTTTTCATGATTGCTGCTATTGTCTTCTCCATCCTCCTCATCCCAATGGCCATTGCATTTTACCTGCAAAGGAAAGAACACTTGATTCAACAAATGCCATGGAGAGTTCCACTAGATACCATTGTTTTTGATAACGGGCAGAACACCGGGAACCTTTCGAGACGGGTCTCTACAACCTCTACAGCAAGGGCTTCATATTCATCAATCTTTTCTGCAAACACCTCGGAACATGCGATGGTTAATGATAAGAAGGTATCATTTTGAACTTCAAACTGTGAAGAACGGGATGTTTCTATTGATCCAGTTTTCAGGTTTCCGTGAAGAGATACATCCAGAAAAGAGCCATAACTTTCACAAGACATAACATGGAACTTTTGAATCAGGTTGGTGGCTTCTAACGGGCCTATTTGCACGTTCTGTTACATGAATGAATAGATCTCAACGCGCTGAGCAACTTTTCAGTTGGAAAACTTTGCAAATTGAGACTTTGAAGGCTCGTTTTGGACTCTTTTTGGCTTCAAAAGTCCTAAAAAAGCTCAACTTTTGATGTTTCTGGATCATTTTTGGAGCTTTACAGAGCTTTTCAGAAAGTTTTGAATAGTGTTTTGAGTTGAGCAAAATTTGTTCTGTTAGTTAAAACTAATTTTCTGTAAAATTGGCCGGAATTTTTTTTCATTTTTTTGAAAAAAAATTGAGGTTTAGAAACATTTTTGAAGCCTTACAGAGCTTTCTAGAAGGTTTTGAATAGTTTTTTGAGTAGATCACAATTTGTTTTTTTAGTTGAAACTAGTTTTGTGTAAAATTTGTCGAAAATTTTTTTCACTTTTTTGAAAAAAAAAATTTTCAAAAAAATTTTTTTCAGAAATTTTTGAGAAAACCCTTGAAAACAATAGTTTAGATTATGATCTGTTCAGAACAGGTCTTGAAACCTACTATAACACTCTAGAAGGTACTCAAAACAGTCCTCAAACATTGAAATATGGGACTTTTTTGAACTTTTGCCTAGGAAGTTTTTTCGGTAAAAACAAAAGTGAAATCTCAGCTCAAATACCTCTCCCACACCAACATCAACTCTTTCACTGGAATCTGCTTCAATCAAGGCTCCGAACTTCTCGTCTTTTGGCAATTCACCACTAGATACTCTCTAGAAGACCTGATCTTTGTCAAGGAGCAGAAATTCGGCAGGAACTTTCAATCCACCTTTATCAAACATATCATGCATGTGAGCCTGTTTTTCAATGATCAAAAGACTGTAACACTACATTTCAGGGCCTGCACTACATCCATAACAGTTCCATCAAAGTACATGGCGCTTTGTACCTATCAAACTGTGTTGTGGACTCTTATTGGGTTGTGAAGATTACGGATTTTGGGATAAAACCTATTCTAAAAGAACGAATGAATCATAAGGAATTAGCGCCGAGTTGCTCTTTTGATATGGATGCCATACATTACAGTGAGTTATCCTAATACTAGGTCAACCTACAGTAACCCTTTAGAATACCTCCAACAATCTCCGGAACACCTTGCCTGGATCCTAGAGAGACTTGAAGAACCGATAGGGACAGTCGAAGGGGACATTTATCAACTTGCCATGTGCATTTACCAGATTCTGTTTTATATGAGACCATTTGCAGAAAGGCAGGAGAGTATTAGAGGTAATCGGAAGATATCAAGAGAATGAGAAGAGATAGAAAAAAGTTGTCAACTGATGAAGTGTTCAGTAAGAAATTTGCAATGTTTTGTTAGTTGATAACTTTTGATATCTCTTATCAGTAAAAACATATGAGCGGTCAAAGTGTTACAGGGCACTAGGCGGGTCCTGACACGAAATCGGTTTTCTGGTGTTTTACGGTTTCTGTGCGGTTTTTCTTCAAGTTTCCTGATAAAAACGAATAGTAAACAAGATTTGAAGCCTAGAAACAGTCAATTTGAACAGAATCAGTCAGTATTTCATTGCGAATTACCCATTTTTCAAATGTTTCTGCCCATATCACGAAATCAGAAAATTTGCTATGAAAAATTTGATGATTCTTGTCAAATTGACTATTTCTAGAATTCAAATTGTTTTTTCTATCAGATTTTATCAGCAACTTTTAAGGAAATCTGTCCTAAACCGAGAAAACACCAAAAAACTGATGTCATGGCGAGACCCACCAAGCGCCACTTCGAGTGACCGCAGTAATTGAAGAATATCAGAAAAATGATAACAGATAGCAAAAAGTTGTCAACTAATAAAATTATCTACTCAAAATTTGCTACATTTTGTTAGTTGACAATTTTTTGCTACCTCTCATCAGTGATAAGATATAAGCGTTCAAAAACCTCCAATAGTTCCAGACCTCGCCACCCAACTCTGCAACCCCTCTTCCTCTCCAATCCATCCAAAAGTCCCCGAAGGCAACAGTTTCACAATGCGTCTGTTATCAATCATCCAACAGTGTTGGCTTTACAAACCATCGGCTCGCCCAACACTGATCAAGATTCAAGACGCTGTGAATAGGGAATTCGGGCAGGAGTAAGCATTTTTGAATAGAGCAATTCTAAGTTAAAGTTCTGACCCTAATGAGTAGTTTACAGTGTAAAAGGAACGTTGATTGATCAAATGATAGAGATGATTGATGAATACAGTGCAAACTTGGAGCAAATTGTAGCGGAACGGACTAGAGAGTTGGAGCAGGAAATGGCAAAGACGGAGAACTTGCTTTATCAGTTGTTACCAAAGTATATATTCTCTTTTTGCTGTTTCAATCTTCAGTAATCCTTTAGAACTATCGCTGATAACATTCGATCCGGGAAAAGTGTTGTTCCAGAGCAACACGGCTCGGTATCTCTTCTTGTAGTGGATGTCTGTCAGTTTACCAAGTTCTGTGAGGCTTTTATCCCGGTTCACGTAGGTTCTAGTGCTGTTTTTGGTGAAAAAAAGTGAATTTTAGATTCTGGAAACCCTCCAAGAACTCTACTCCTCCTACGACTACATAGTACAGAAGAACAAAGCATTCAAAGTGGAAAACGTAGGAGACGCTTATCTGATTTGTAGTGGGATTCCTGAAATGCAAGGTTGTCGGCATCTCCGAGAAGTTTGTAGAATTGCACTGAAGCTTCAGGCGGTAAGAATCGCCTTATATAAGAAACGGGATAACACTTTTTTTGTTAGTTCATGAAAACCTTCACAGTCCGCCACCGACCCACCCACAAGTTGGAGATCAAAATGGGGATTACTAGTGGAGCAGTGGCCGCAGGGATTCTGGGGAGCATTGCGCCTAGGTACAGTGTCTTCACAATGAGTTTGCAGCACCAAAACATAGAGAAATTCCAGGTTTTGTATCTTTGGAGACACTGTAAACATGGCATGTCGAATGGCAAGTACTGGAAGTCCGGGGAAGATTCAGATTAGTGAGCTGACTGGGGATACATTGAAAGACAAGTTTCCAATGTTTTTGCTGGAGGAGAGAGGCATGATTGATGTGAAGGTAAGAGTTGTTGCTGTTTTCAACACACACCCTCTCGCCCCACCCAACACCCAGCGGCGCGCCAAAACACCCATATCCTCTACGCCCTCCGCGCCTTTCGATTCAACTGCCCTTGTGGCCTAGTGGGTAACACGCCCGCCTTTCAATTTTGACCTTGCGGGTTCGAATCCCCGTTACAGTAATCTCTTTAGTTTGGTGCTCTTTGAGCTTCTGCCACGTCATAAGAAGCACTTTCTGTAATTTCCGAACTTTTTGTGAAGAGGCTTGGCACTAGCGCCCAAAAGTTTCTCGATTTGGCTGATTTTTGGCACAAACATGTACC
>LR537579.1:25384-38785 GCA_900883565.2 Caenorhabditis panamensis
TTTAGCTCAATTCTGACAAGTTTTTTGGATTTCAGACACCCTAATATACCCACCATAACATTTTAGAATTTTTTCGAAAATATGAAAAAAACTGTTCTCGACCTCCGCCCCAGAGTTGAGTCCTCTCGTAGAACGTGTCTTAGGGACCCTATTAGCCCTAATATTTGATGTTCTAATGTTATAGTTAGATTAGAGTACCTTATCTTGTCATTCTTCTCATAATTGGGCTTCTAGTGCTCCAGAAATATTAGAAATTCGATATTTTGGAGCCCTGAGCTTCAAAGTGCTCCAATCAGGCTCATACTTTGTCAGTTTCACGGAAATCTACCGTATTCTACTTTTTCTATTCCTCTTCCCACGGAGCTCACGGCTTCTTCTTATGTTATGACGTGGCAGAAGCTCAAAGAGCACCAAACTAAAGAGATTACTGTAGCCGGGATTCGAACCCGCGAGGTCAAAACTGAAAGGCGGGTGTGTTACCCAATAGGCCACACGGGCAGTTGGAAACGACGACGCGGAGGGCGTAGACGACATGGTTGCTTTGGCGCGCTGCTGGGTGTTGGTGGGGAGAGAGGGTGTGTGTTAGAAATCATCATAACTTTTGTTTTTAGGGCAAAGGCGCGTGCCTAACTTTCTGGCTAACCGGAGAAAAAGACAGTATGCGTCGCCAATCCTCCAGATCCAGTTGTATCTCGCAAATCAAATTCGAGCTCGAGGAAAGGGAAGGTAGTCCGAAGAACTTTTTGAAAGTATAATATGATTTATTAGAAATTTACATTGTTATGAATGTATGTACATAATAAATAGACAAGACCCTGTGAAATACCGTGTAACCGAGAGAATTATGTATGAACATCCAAGAAAAAAGTTAGCTCTTCTCCAGGACAAATGGGTCCAAGAACTTTCCATTGGTGGTGTCAGAAGTGTCGACAAAGTCCGTAGATAGATGAGTACTGTTGTAAACGGTGAGGTATGTGTATCCATACTCCCCGAGTCGCTTAATAGAGAAATCCTGTGGGATATGATCCGATGGATCTTCATGTGAATGACATCCAGCTCCTCCGGTCAAAATGTAAACTGGCGCTTTGGCATCCTTGATATGCGTCGGATCCGCAGATTTGAAGGGAGCTTTGTTGAACACTGGCCACATTCTCTCATAGGTATGCTTATGTCCATAAAGAATCAAATCCACCTTGTGATCCGCAAACAACTGCTCCAAACCCGGGAACTTAGAGTCCCCCTTTCTCGACAATTTGTCCTGATCATCATGGCATCCCTTGTCCTTCTTTGTCGAGCAGTACCACGGCCGGTGGAACATTACAATCGTCCATTTCGCGGTGTTCTTCGAAAGATCATCCTGCAGCCACTTGTACTGAGCCTCGGCTTCTTTGGACATTTCCTCTGCGTAGTATTCAGAGTTCAAGGCCACAAAGTGAATGAATCCATAGTCGAAACTCCAGAAGAGGTTGTTGTCGTACACGTTGTTTTTGGGCATTGTGAACCGGTTTATGATCTGATTGAAGTCACTGTCCACTTCATGGTTTCCTGCGAACACCTGTAATGACATGAAATCTAGGTCAAATCCAGAGAAAACCAAGTCCCTTACCATATAAGGAACAAACGCTGCAAATGGCTGAATAGCATTCATATAAGTGTCCCCATTATTCCCATCATCATCATGTAGATCGTAAGCCAAGTCTCCGATATGAATAATCACATCAAACTTGTCATTTTGAGTCGCGGTGATCAGTTGATCAATAGTTCCTTGTCCGTTCAGGATGCTCAAATCTCCAAAAATTGCAGCTCGAAGAGGATTGGATGGGTCGGGTTGCCGGAAGTGGAAGGTGTCGGACATGGCTTGAGAGCTGCCTACTTGGTAGTCTGAAAGTGGAGAATGATTGATAAACAGAAAGAAGGCTCAAGAGTTGATACTAGCCTATGATGCTAGGGGCAAACAAGCAAACAAACTTCTTCACACCTTGGTGTTGACAATTAGAGATCGGGAAAAGATCGAAAGTTGGGTTTTCTAGTTTTCTGGGTTAACCTAGATAAAGTATTACTAAGCCGCTGGCTTTTATAGCTTGTTTCTGTTAGTATAGAGGTAAAGAACATGACCTAGACATCTTACTACAGTAACCCAAGTGGCAGCGGGTCTCGCCACGAAATCGGTTTTTTGCAGTTTTCACGTTTCTGGACCGATTTTCTCCACTTTTGTTGATGAAAATGGGTAGAAAAATAGATTTTAAACCTAGAAACAGTTAATTTGAACAAAATGATTGAATTTTTCAAGGAAATTTTTCAGTTTTTGTGTTTTGGCGGAAAATCTCAAAAATGGGCTATTTGCAATGAAAAACTCATCAAATCTGGTTTGAATTGATTATTTCTAGAGTCAAAACACTGTTTTCTATCAGATTTTATCAAAAGATTTCAAAAAATCGATGAAGAAACGAGAAAACACCAAAAAACCCTTTCTCCTTTCTGTAAGTTTCCAGCCTAAAACATGAAATCGACAAATTTTTGAAAAAAACTCAAAAATTCCGGTCAATTTAAGCATTTCCAGATTCCAAATTCTCTTCTCTATCAAATTTCACCAAAAAAAGTTGAGAAAATTCGTGCAGAAACACCAAAAACCCGATTTCGTGGCGAGACCCGCTACAGTAACCCTGACCCTCTCAAACTCACAATAAACATCTCCCGGCACCAAATTCCTCATCGTGGCTCTATGAGTGTACCTCACAACTTTCTTCTTTCCCTGATCCTTCCAAGCTGTTGTGTTTGCTTTTGCCGTCCATCTCAAGGCCTGGTTGGTCAGGCCATAAGCCACGTATGGGGTTACATTTGGTACTGTAAAAAGAGAATTTCATTTTGGGAGGGGATAAGGAACTTACAAGGATTCAGAGTGATCCATGTCACTGTCATTTCATCTGGTTGACCAGAAAGGCTCAGGTGAACTTGTTCGACATTAGAG
Organism: Caenorhabditis panamensis; assembly: GCA_900883565.2. Lineage (NCBI taxonomy): Eukaryota > Metazoa > Nematoda > Chromadorea > Rhabditida > Rhabditidae > Caenorhabditis > Caenorhabditis panamensis. The sequence goes on from LR537579.1 coordinate 28,353, forward strand.
GATTCTAGGGATCCCAGAAAGCCAGCAAATAGAGCTCCAATGAACAGAAAAGTTGAAGAAGTCATTTGAGTTTTGGTTTTCTGAATTTCCTCCCTAACCTCTTCACATATATAGTATGCTCCCTCTAAGCCCCGCCCCCTTTTCAATGTCGTCATTGATAATCACTTCACTCGTTCTCTGAGCCCTCCCCCCTCCCCTCTTCTTTCTTTTCTTCCCTTCAAATCAACCCGAAATGAAGACAAATTTCATGGAAATTCTATTTTTACACCCGGGTATTCGGGGTATTTGAGTTGAAATATGTGCGAGTGTGTCTGATTTGTTGTGTGTTGGAAAATGATAATGATAGAGTGTAGGGCATAAAAATAGAACATTGGAAACTGAAGGGTGTGACTTGGATCTTGTAGCTAAAGAAGGGAAGCGGCTACAGTAACCCAATGGGTCTCGCAACGAAATTGGTTTTTTGGTGTTTTCTCGTTTTTGGACAGATTTTTTTGAGTTTTTTCGACAAAAACAAATAAAAGAACAGATTTGGAACTCAGAAATAGTCAGCTTGACCGTTTTGTATATTTTCTGCGAAAAACATGAAATCTGAAAATTTTAACTGAAAAACTGAATTATTCTGGGAAAATTGACTATCAATCTGATCCAAATCTTGTTGTCTTTTCATATTTTGTTGAAAAATTCAGAAAAAAACGGGCCAGAAACGAGAAAACACCAAAAAACCGACTTCGTGACTGAAGTGGCACTCAGCGGGTCTCGCCACGAAATGGGTTTTTTGATGTTTTCTCGAATCTGGACTTATTTTCTCAAATTTTTAGATTAAAAACAAATAGAAAAAACAATTTGAATCTTAGTAACAGTCAATTCGAGCAGAATAACTTAGTTTTTCGGACCAAGTTTTCAGATTTTGGGATTTTGGCTCAAAATTTACAAAACCGAGTGTTTTGCTATGAAAATTTCAGTAATTCTGGTAAAATTTACTATTACTAGGTTTCAAATTCTATTTTCTATCTATTTTCATCAAGAACAATCAAGAAAATCCGTCCAGAACCGAGAAAACACCGAAAAACCGACTTCATGACCAAAACTTTGTGGCGAAACTGCCAAAATTTTCAGCGCTGGTATCTCAATTTCCATAAGAGATATCAAAAAGTGGTCAACTAACATTATGTAGTAAATTTTGTGTAGATCATTTTGTTAGTTGACAACTTTTTGCTATCTTCGCAGGATTTTGAGTTACAGGGGCTCAAATCTACGTCAAACTGCAGTTCAGTTCAAAGTTCACCATCTTAACTTTCAAACATCAAGAAAACGTGTTGAATCTCAAATTTCCATTGATTTTCATCATCCAACTCTTCTCACGCATCATATTCGCATATTCCTCCTCGCTGAAAAGATCACTTCCAAAATTTGCGTAGGTGTCCCTGTTCCAAGTTGACCGACCCTCTAGTCATTGTTTGTTCAAAGGATGCTCTGACCTTCAATTGATACTAATCAGTGAGTAATTCGAGTGGGAAGGAAGAGGAACGGGAACAAAAAGTCATTAAATAAACGGCTTTCACTTTTTGATCACAAGAAAAACGAGGAAAAGGAGGAAAACACTCACTTTTTTGAGTTGACTTTTGATTGAACTTTATCAGTTATGTATCACTATCGAAACGTGTGGGTGGAGGGGGAAAATACAGGTCAAAATGTCAAAACTTTATTCAAATCATTTAGAAGTGACAAACCAGTAGAAAAAAGAAAAAGCTCATTTTTACAACATCAAAATCAGCACATATCCTCATTTTCAACTAGTCCTTTTCCAAATAAAACTTGTCCATAAAATTGCCGACTTTATCCGATGTATCTACGAAATACGTGCTGATATGAGTGCTATTGTACACCTTCAGACGAGTGTATCCGTATTGTCCGAGTCGAGTGACAGAGAACGATTGGGGGATGCTGTCGTTGGGGCCTTCATGGGTGTGGCAGCCCTGGAATTGGGGGTTTAGGTCAATCTACAGTACCTAGATAGAACTGCCTATCTGGTGGGTCTCGCCACGAAATCGGGTTTTTGGTGTTTTCTCGATTCTGGACCGATTTTCTTAGAGTTTTTTTGATAAAACTGGATAGAAAAGAAGATTTGAAACCTAAACATAGTGAATTTGATCAGAATCATTGAGTTTTTCTAAGCAAATTTTCAAATTTCTTTTTTTTGACTGAAAAGTTATGAAAACGAACTATTTCTGGTGAAATCAACTGTTTCTAGAACTCAAATCTTGTTTTCTATCATTTTCCATAAGAAAAATGAAAAAAAACTGATTCAAAACCTTAGAATACGCCAAAAAACCGATTTCGTGGCGAGACCCGTCCACCTTTTTTACGTTTGTATACCCTTTTTCAAACAGCTATAACTCGGCTCAAAATTATCCGTTCGGGCTCATTTTTTGATGTGTTATAGCTCAAGTATCTGTTTATATTTAGTCAATTTTTGGATTTTATACTGCAAAATTTAGGTAAATGAGGTCAGATGAACGGTCTTAGCTCCGATTTCAAAAATTAAAAATTTTGTCTTCTGAAATTTTCAGAAATTTTTGAAAGTTCTAAAATATGCTTCAATCATTATTTTTAGGTAAATGTAAACAGATGTTTGAGCTACAACATATTAAAAAATCAGGTCAAACGGACAATTCTGAGCCGAGATACAGCTGTTTGAAAATAGGGATACAAACACAGTGCCGGTACCGTAGTACATAAGACAATCTACACTACCTCATCTAGCTCAATTTGCAAACTAAAAGTCAAGAAAAGTGATATAGGTCAAACTACATTATCTAATCAGACTTACCGCTCCTCCCGTCAAAATGTAAACCGGTGCCTTTGCATCCTTGATATGCGTCTTATCCTTCCCCGCATACACCACTCCATCATTCACCGGCCACATCCTCTCATAAGTATGCTTATGTCCATACAACACCAAATCCACCTTATGCTCATTCAACAACTTCTCCAACGCCGGGAACCCAGATGCCCCCTTCCTCGACAACATATCCTGAATGTCATGACACCCGGAAGAGGAGCTTGTGGAGCAGTACCACGGTCTGTGGAACATTACAATCGTCCATTTGCCGGTGTTCTTTGCAAGATCATCCTGCAGCCATTTGTACTGAGCCTCGGCTTCTTTGGACATGGCCTCGGCGTAATATTCAGAGTTCAAGGCCACAAAGTGAGTGATTCCGTAGTCGAAACTCCAGAAGAGGTTGTTGTCGTATACACCGTTTTTGGGCATTGTGAAGCGGTTTACTATGTGATTGAAGTGACTGCTGAATTCATGGTTTCCAGCGAACACCTGTAAAGAGAAAATGACATTGAATTCAGGAAAAATTCATGAGAAATCAAGTCCCTTACCATATAAGGAACGAACGCTGCAAATTGCTGAATAGCATTCATATAATCATCTCCTCGATTTCCCTCATTATCATGTAGATCATAAGCAATGTCTCCAATATGAATGATCACATCAAAGTGATCATCTTGAGTTGCTACGATCAATTGATCAATCGACGGCTGCCCTTTATAAACACTCAAATCCCCAAAAATCGCGGCTCTTAACGGTTTTTCAGGGTCAGGTTGACGGAAGCTGAACGTGGCGGACATGGCTTGAGAGCTGCCTACTTGGTAGTCTGAATTTTGCCTAAGGTACAGTACCTATTTCGAAGTTTTTTGACTCACAATACTTATCCCCTGGCACCATATTCTTCATAGTGGCTCGATGAGAGTACCTCACATATCCATGGCTTCCTTGATCCTTCCAGGATGTTGTATAGGCTTTGGCGGTCCAGCGAAGTGAGTCTTTGGAGAGGCCATAGGCGACGTAGGGGGTTACATTTGGTACTGAAAAATGGCTTTGATAAGACTGCGATTTTTTGACGTTTTCTCGATTCTGAACCAATTTTCCTACAAGTTTTTAACAAAAATGAATAGAGAAGAAAATTTGGAGCCTAAAAATAGTCATTTTTACCAGGATTAAGGAGTTTTTCATTGCAAATTTTCGGATTTTGTGAGTTTGGTAGAAAAGTTACAAAAGTGGGAAATTCGAAATGAAAAACTGATTGATTTTGGTGAAATTGACTGTTTCTACGCTCCAAATCTTTTTCTCTATCAGATTTTAGTATAAAACTCAAGAAAATCGGTCCAGAATCCAGAAAACGCCGTTACAGTAACCGTGGCACTCGGCGGGTCTCGCCACGAAATCGGGTTTTTGGTGTTTCCCGCTTTCTGGCTGATTTTTTCAATTTTTTAATGATAGAAACGGATAGAGAATAAAATTTGGAGCCTGGAAATAGTCAATTTGCCCAAAATTCTTGCGTTTTTCAACGGGAAATTTCGGTTTTCGTGATTTTGGTAGAAAAGTTACAAAAATGGGTAATTCGCACTGAAAAACACCAAATTCCAGTCAAATTGACTGTTTCTAGGCTTCAAATACTGTTTTCTACCAGATTTTATCATGAAATTTCAAAAAAATCGGCGCAGAAACAAGAAAACGCCGGTCAGTAACCGTGGTACTCGGCGCGTCTCGCCACGAAATACGGTTTTTTGGTTTTTTCTCGTTTCTGGACCGATTTTTTCGGTTGTTTTTAATGAAAACAAATAGGAAAAATAATTTGAAGCGTAGATATAGTCAATTCGAAAAGAAATTTGAAAATTTTTCATTTAAAAAATTTTCGGATCTTGTAGTTTTCAGCCAAAAACACGAAATCTGAAAATTTTTCATAAAAATCTCAAAAAATCTGATCGAATTGTTTACGTCTAGGTTCCAAATTTTCTTTTCTATCGAATTTCAGCAAAAAATTTGAAAAAAAATCCGTCCAAAAACGTGAAAACGGCAAAAAACCGATTTCGTAGCGAGACCCGCCAAAACGGTAACTTGACCTAGACAGCAAATTTTTGAAAAATGTATTTTCAAACTCACATGGTCCCTGTGTCAACCACGTCACCACCATCTCATCCATCTTCCCACTCAACGAAATATGCACCTGCTCCACTTTATTCGTCGCCTCCACCACCACCACGACATTTTGCAAAACAGCAAATAGCAGAAAAATTGATAAAAATTCAAACTTTCGAGGAATCATTTCGGGCTTTCGCTGAAATGAACCTGAAGTTTCAAAGTTTAAATAGAAATTTTTTCAGTTCTTTTCCTCGAAAAACCAACGAAATAACGCCCTTTTTCTCTAAGCCTTCCGTCATCATTTCAAGCGTGTTTGAGGTCATTTCGTGATTTGAAAACGATCAAAAACGAAGAGTTATCAGTCAAAAAATTATCAGTAAATGATTTGTTTGCAAGAGAGGAACAGAATTCGTAGTGTGGCCTAGTTTTTGGACGGAAAAAATGGGAAAAATCAAAAGAAAAAAGAGGGGAAAAATGATGTCAAATGTAGCAGAAAAGGGGGCAATTGTCAACATGTTGGGACCGGCATAGGGATGGAAAAATCGATGATTGGCCACGTGGAAGGTGTTAATTAATACTTTTAACACCTCTATTATCACTTTTCATGAGCCTAACCAATCCTAAACCGATAATGACAATTTTCCGCTAAAAGTCACAGAAATTGTTCTAAAATTTTTTTTTCTCTAAACCTCTCGTTTTCTGTTTTACAGTTGAACTGCTTGTTTGAACAGCTGATTTTTCAGTTTCTGAACTCAAAACTCTGCAAGAAACATTGTATTTCACGCAAAAATGCACTTTTCGAAAACTACAGTAACCCGAAAACACCATAGTGGGTCTCGATAGGAACTTGGTTCTTGAGGGGTTTTGAGTGGTTTTTGTAGAGTTTTTGGTGTTAATTAACCAAAATACGTTTTACAAACACTATTAGTACTTGTTTTTTTTTAATTTGGAAACTTGAAAAAAAAATTTTTCGAATTTTTTTCAAAAAAATTTTTTTCGGAAAGTTGGAAAATTCTATCGAATTCATGGATTATAGGTTTATAACCTCTGTTATTAATCAATTTGTATTGGAAACTGCTGAAAAATCGGTCAAAAACCCTCAAATCCCTCAAAAACCAATTTCCCGACGATTCCGCCACCCACTGCCTACAGTAACCCAAACATCAAATTTGACGGTAAAACATACAAATCAGAGTGACAAGCTTCCAGGAGACTCTAGAACATGAAAATTCTTGTTTTTTAAGCTATTTGTAACTGTTATTTGTGAAAATTTGAAAAATTTGAAAAAAAAATTTTTTTCAAAAATTTTCAAAAAAAAATTTTTTTTTCTGAAAATTCATAAAACTGACTCCAATTGATAGAAACTAAGTTCAGAAACCCTCAAAACCTTCTAAAGCCCTCAAATTCCATCAAAAAGCCCCTTTTTCCAAGTTTTTGCTCCAAGTCCGCAATTGCGCGTCAAGTTCGGTGCATCGGGTTACTGTAGCTTTTGAATTCGACCTAAACACTTCAGTATCACTTTCCAATGTTCAATTCCCTTCGTTTTCAGCTGATTTCCGCATTTTTCTGTCATTGACAAACCCCAAAATGTCTAGACTTTGTGGTCGGAGCACTTGGACACAAAGTGTGTGTAGTCTGGGTTCTCACGTAATTTAGAAAAATTTAGGAGGTCTAATTGGGGTTTGAAGGATGATTTAGAAGCCTAGAAACTGTTAGAAATTTAAAAATAACTGTTTCAAAAAATTTTGAAAAAAAGTGACAAAAATTTTTCTATAAAAAGAACATCATCAAATTTTTCTGTCTTATCACTTTTAAATTTGTGCAAATTGACGGGAATGATTGGAAGAATTCAAATTTAACTAAGAAAAAGGGTAAAACAAATCAGAAAAGCCGCAAAATTATAAAAATTATCACAAAGTCAACATAGATACCACAGGAAATGAAAGGACTGGAAAATGAAAAGATTCGTGAGATAAAAGTGAGCAATTTAAAGGCGCATACAAGTATAAAGCCATTCTTCTAAATTGGAAGCCATTTTTTGAGTAATTGGCCTTGGTTATGGCACGGAAATGGGGGCACACAGTTGAGGTAGATACACTGCGGACAGTTGATGTGGATGTTGGCGAAGAAGGTGATGCACAGGATTAGGAAGAGTGAGACGAGCAGGATGGCGGCGATCAGCACGTAGAACTGAAAGAATCACGGTGAAATGCACAATTTTGGAGTTACAGTAACCCAAATTTTCGAAAAAATGATTTAGATTATGAATTTTTTGGATTTTTCAGTGGTTTTTTTGAGCGGATTCCCAGATTTTACTTTGAAATAGGAAAATTTGCGCACTACAGGCTCAATTTTACTTAAAAATGCACATTTCGTAAACTACAATAATCCAAAATTTGAAGGAAAAAATATTTGCGAAAAATGTTATTTTTCTGAATTTTTGAGTATTTTTTAGCAGTTTTTTCCGCTTTTAGCTCGTTATTTTGCAATTGTGTATGATATTCATTCTGTTTTACGCAAAAACGCACTGTTCTCATGGCTACAGTAACCCAAAGTTTTGAAAAAATGGTTCTGATAAATTTTTTTGGATTTTTGAGTGATTTTTTGAGCGGTGTTTGAGGTTTTACTTTGAATTTGACAATTTCGTGCAATATTTGCTTTGATTTAATCAAAAATGCACTGTTTTCAAAGTACAGTAACCCGAAATTTCCAAAACAAATCGAATTTTTTTTTGAATTTTTCTGAAGTTAAATTTTTTTTTTGGATTTGACGATTTTTTGCAAAATTTGCATTGTTTCATTGGAAAATTTACAATTTCAAAAATACAGTAACCCGGAATTAAAAAAAAAAATTGATTTTGATCTGAAAAAATGGAAAAAAAACTGCGAATTTTTTTTTGAATTTTTACGAAATTTTTTTTAGCTTTTTGATCAAAATTTTCAGTTTCGCGTGATTTCTCGCATTTTGAGCAAAAATGCACATTTTAGAAGCTTCAGTAAGCCGAATTTTCCGAAAAAAAATTCCAAAAAAAAAATTCCAAAAAAAAAGATTTTGAGCTGAAAAAATGGAAAAAAAATTTTTTTTTTCGAAGAAAGCAGTGTTTTTTTTTAATTTTCAAACCAAAATAAACCTTACCGTTCTCCTGTTAACAAATCGCCTGCTCGCAATCCTCCAAACCATTCCCATCGGCTGAAACATTGTGTTTTCCGGATCGGCAATCGGCGATGGATAGCCATTGGCGAGTTGACTGTATCCTGATGATCCAGAGTTCGCTGGAGCCTTGGGGGTCTCTAGAGGGGTCTCTCGGAGTGGTGTGGTGCCACGTGGCAGAGGAGTTGAGGGTACTGTTGATACGGTAGCTGGGGCCGGTGGAGTGTCGTCCGGGAAGTCCAGGTAGGGGAAAATGACTGAAAATGTCAATTTTTTCCTTGTTTTCGAAAAATTCAAATAGAAAAAAAGATTTGAAGCCTAAAAATACTAAATTTGACCTGAATTGTTGAGTTTTTATTGTGAATTTCTAGATTTCGTGTTTTTTTTTCTGAAAAGTTACAAAAATGGCTACGATTTTGATCAAAATGACCATTTCTAGATTTTAAATCTTCTTTTCTTCCTGTTTTTGTGAGAAAAATTGAGAAAAACAGTCTAAAAATGTGATTTTTAGTGAAGACATTGCGAAAAAAAACGAAAAGCATCGCTACAGTAACCCGCGGAAATTTAAAGGCGCATGTTAGATTTTGTATGTTGGGTCTCGACGCGAAACGCTGAAAACAGCAGGAAAACGTTGTACCTAGGCTTCAAATCATTTTTTCTATTAGTTTTTCCAGAGAAATATGAGAAAATTGATTTTAAAAAAAGAAAAAAAACTAGGACAAAGGGCGTTTTAGGCTAAAAAAACCGAAGCAAAAATCTAGATTTCGTGTTTTTGATAGAAAAGTTAAAGAAATAGCAATGAAAAACTAGCTAATTTCGGTCAAATTGACTATTTCTAGGCTTTAAAAACATTTTTCTATCCGTTTTTATAATCGAAATATGAGAAAACACTATAAAACATAAAAAACAACTCACTGATAGTTGTGAGAAGTCCAAAAAGGAATCCAAAGAGATGCGCCCAATTGTCAACCCAGGGAACCAATCCGACAGCCATAACAATGAAAAAGACGATGATAAGTTGACGAAGAGCCACCGGGAAGTCACGGATGAAGCGTCTGAAAAAAAAATTTAAAAAAAAATTTTTTTGAGAAAAATTCAAATTTTTTTTCGAATTTTTTAAAAAGAATTTTATCTGAATTCACAGAAGAAAATAAGCTAAATGTTTTCTGCTATTTTAATCTTTTGGAAAATGTCAAAAACCTATCAAAATCGCTTCTAAAACTTTAGATTTTGGGCTTTTTTGGTATTTTTCCGGTCAAAAAGGGTTTCAAAACGAAAAACTCACCGATGATGATAACAATCGACAATCGCTGCTGCCAAAATTCCACATTGCGATCCAGAAGGTCCAACTTCAGGGTTATACGGTACAAAAATAGCCGACGCAATGTTTCCTCCGATCCCCGAAACCAAATACAAAATCGCCATTCTTTTCGATCCAATGAGTCTCTCCAAATCCCTCATTGCCCAAAACTGGAAGACAATTGTGATGAGCAAGTGGAAGACGCCGGCGTGGATGAAGAGACTGATGAATAGACGGTAGAACTGATCGGGGTAGGTGCCGAAGAAGGGGAGCATTCCGCAGACTCCCGAGAAACAGTTGACTTGACTGCAGAGCGTCGCGTTTTCGTGCCAGTGACCTCGAACAAAGTCGCAGTATTGTTTGGTGGCGATTCGACAGAGTCCTTGAAGTTGTATACAGCACGGTCGACCAGTAACTGGACACGTTACATGCTCCGGAAGCCCCGCGCCTTCATGCTTTTTCTCACAAATCGGCCACTGCGTAATGTCATCAGGCCACTCGTGCGGGGCAACTGATAACGGGCTATCACAATACGAGGGATCCTGTCCGCAAACTGCTCCAGATTTCCGCTGTTGCTTCCATAGTTTTGTTGAAGAGAGAAGAGAGGAGATGTTCTGGAGGCCACGCAGCAGGTCGGATTCGGATTTGGATTTGTGGGTGAGAAAGTTCTTCTTGGAGGCGATGGGGTCCGGTTTGTCCCAGCGAACCCAGCGTGCGACGTTTCTCTGTAAAATTGGAAGTTTTAGAGTGTCTGGGTGGTCTAGATTTTCTTCATTTTTTCTGAAAAAAATTGAGAAAAATTCCGAAAAATTTTTTGAAAAAAATTCCGAAAATTTTTTTTTTGAATCTTGTCAGAATCATATCATTTTTTTTTCACAAATTTTGCCAGATTTTGATCAGCATTGACAGTAAAAGGTCTGTTTTATATTTTTAGATATTTCGATTAACCATAAAGAATTGAAAAATCCCAAAAAAAATGTTTTAAAAATTTCTGGAAAAAAATTGAAAAAAATTTTTTGAAAAAAAAGTAGAAAATTTTTTTTTTGGATT
>LR537579.1:39224-65162 GCA_900883565.2 Caenorhabditis panamensis
AAATTTTTTTTTGAGGTGGAACATTTTTGAAATTTTTTTTTCATCAATTTTGCCAGATTTTAAAAAAATTTCTGGAAAAAAATTGAAAAAAATTCCGAAAAATTTTTTGAAAAAAAAGTTGAAAAATTTTTTTTTTTGGATCTTGTCAGAATCTTATCATGGTTTTTGATTGAAATTTTGTTTTTTATTTTTGTTGTTCTAAAATTAAAAAAAACCGAAAATTCCAAATCATTTTGGGAAAAAAATTTTCAAAAAAATTCTTTTGAGTTGGAAAATTTTTGATATTTTTTTTTACAAATTTTGCCAGATTTTAATCAGGATTGACAGTAAAAGATCTGTTTTATATTTTTCGATATTTTGATCAACCATAAAGAATCGAAAAATCCCAAAAAAATGTTTAAAAAATTTTTGGAAAAAAGTTGAAAAATTCCGAAAATTTTTTTGAAAAAAAAAGTTGAAAAAATTTTTTTTGGATCTTGTCAGAATCTTATCATGGTTTTTGATTGAAATTTTGTTTTTTATTTTTGTTGTTCTAAAATTTAAAAAAACCGAAAATTCCAAATCATTTTGGGAAAAAAATTTTCAAAAAAATTTTTTTGAGTTGGAAAATTTTTGAAATTTTTTTTCACAAATTTTGCCAGATTTTAATCAGGATTGACAGTAAAAGGTCTGTTTTATATTCTTCAATATTTCGATCAACCATAAAAAATCGAAAAAATCCCAAAAAAAACATGTTTAAAAAATTTCAAAAAAAATTTCTGGAAAAAAAGTTGAAAAATTCCGAAAACAAAATTTTCAAAATTTTCACGGTTAGAGATTTTGCAACTTTTCAACTAGTTTAAAGGATCTTTTGGCTCCAAAATATCAAAAACTCACCGGACAAATCAGCTCACTGCTCTGATAGCATCCACTATGATCATTTGCCATACAACATCCAGTCCGATTCTCTATCCTCCGCTCCTCTTCAATCGCCGTCCACATTGCCGCTTCTCGACGCATACAAGGCGAGTAAAGAGCACCGAGTCGGATGAGATCCGAGTAATGTGGACCAAGCCACATGTTCTCTGGCTCCATATAGCTCACTCGTCGGGTGGAAAGCGTCGTGTCCATCACGTCGTCCTTTAGATTCCGCATTCCGAATCCATACGGGCCGATTCCGTACATTACAATGCTGAGAATGCACACAATGGCTTGCACGGAAGTTGTCCAATACGTGAACCATGCTCTCTCGTCGACACCATCACTCAAGATCCTTTTGAGATCCTGCGAAAGATCTCCCTTGTACGAGGTCCCAAAGAACTTTCCAAACACTCCGATGCCTCGTTGACGCTTGGATTGCTTTCCTGTCACGATTTTCCGAGCGAACTTTGATGTTATATCTTCCTTTTGCTTCCGACGATCGAGATACTGCCGGACGTGGGGTAGATCGGCAAGGAGGGATGGATTGTCTTCGTATTCTTCGATGGTGGATTGCCGGATCAGGATTCGACGGGATGAGGTGGAGGCATCGCCTGGCTTCTCTAGAAATGGACGATCCGGCTTGGCACTTGTTGCTTGATCAGTTTTGCCCAATGCCACTGGTTTCGGACGGACTAATGTGGAATCGCCGAGGTCTGAAAGCAAAGTTATGTTGTTTTGGCTAAAAACTTGGTGTTTTCTTATTTTTGAATCAATTTTCTAGCTTTGTTTCTGATAAAACCGGATAGAAAAAACGATTTGGAACCTAGAAACAGTTGATTTGACCAGAATTACTCATTTTTGTAACTTTTTCGCCAAAAACACAAAACCTGAAAATTCGCTATGAAAAACGCATCGATTCTGATCGAATCGACAATTTCCAGGTTCCAAATCCTGTTTTCTATCCGTTTTTACAAGAAAACGTCAAGAAAACTAGTCTAGAACATCGAAAACCCACAATAATTCATTTCTGTGCGTTCAAAAATGCCTACAGTACCCCGAAAAATTTAAAGGCGCATAGCACAAATGCGTTGACGGGTCTCGCCACGAAATTGGTTTTTCGCTATTTTTATTGGTTTTGAAGTGATTTTTGTGTGTTTTTTTGATAGAAATGGATAGAAAATAAGATTTGGAGCCTAGAAATAGCCAAAACATTTTTTGATTTCGTGTTTTTGACTGAAAATCACAAAATTTGGAAATTTGCTGTGAAAAACGTAATGATTCTGGTCAAATTGACTGTTTCTAGGCTTCAAATCGAGAAATTTTTGAAAAATCTTACCAATATACGTGATATTCCCATCCTGATGATACCTAACGACTCCACTGTCTTCCGCTAAACTGATTGTCGTTGGATCAAACTGATAGGCTGATGGTGTGTGATACGAAGATCCGGGAAGCTTTGCAGACGTCGGTGGGGACCTTCCAAGGTCAGGGTGATAGGAGTCCAGTTCTGGCGGTGGGGCTCCTGCGGGTCCCTGTGTTTGAGAGGTTCCCGGAAGCAGAAGACGAGGATGTGGGGTGTCAAAAAACACCTCATCTACCAAGGAAATGGATCTTTCGGCGAGCATCGGAGGATGTGGTCGGGTTGAGCGGCTTCGGAACGATCGATAAGGCACTTCTTTTCCCTCTTCTCGATCCTTTTGCTCGGATTCCTCGATGAGACTGTCTAGAACTTGATCTTCCTGACTCGACTTCTTCTTCTTCTTTTGAATACTCCGTTGAGTTGGAAGTGATGTGGAGGGATGGATGAACGGACGAGTGCCTTCTTTCAGATCTGATGGTCTCTCCGGAGCCATACTCTTTCCACGGACCAGGGGAACAGCGGGGGAGCTCCGAGTGGTTAGATGACTCATTTCCGCAAGGTCCCGGGAGTGTGGAGGAATCCGGACGGAGGATTTCTTGCGCACTTTTGCAGTCATCCGGGGGATCGCAGTGGGGTCTGAAGCTGGGAGAAGGTTACTAGGGGAATAATTTTTTAATGGAATTTTTTAAAATTTTTTTTAGTTTTTCAAAGTTTCAAAAAACTCAAAATCCGATGTTTGAGGAACAATTTTGATGGGTTTTCGACATTTTTCAGAGGTTTCGACTAGCGGAAATGACAGAGTTGACTTCTTCTAACAGTTTTGATGAAATTTTGACAAAATTTGTGAAAAAAATTTTTTCGAAAATTTTTCAACTTTTTTCCAGAAAAAATTTTTTGAATTTTTTTACAAAATTTTTTGAAAATCTCGGTCGTTTATGGCAGAGTAAAATAGCAAAGAATATGAATCAAAACTTCTACTAGAAACCTTTATAAGATTATGGCAAAATTCGAAAAAAAATGTTTTTCAAAAAAAAAAATTTTTTTTGAAATTTTTTTTACAAAATTTTTTGGAATTTTCTGGCTGTTTATAGAAGATCAAAATAGCAAAAATAGAAAACAGACCTTTTTTATGGACGCTAATAAGATTTTAGGAAATATCGAGAAAAAAATTTTTTCAAAAATTTTTCAAGTTGAAAAAAAAAGTTGAATTTTTTTACAATTTTTTTTTTGAATTTTTTTAACAAAATTTTTTGAAAATTTCGGTCGTTTATGGCAGAGTAAAATAGAAAAAAATATGGAACAGACATTTTACTATCAATCCTAATAAAATTTTGGCAAAATTTGTAAAAAAAAATTTCAAAAATTTTCAATTTTTTTCAAAAATTTTTTTGGAAATTTTTTTTTACAAAATGCTTTTGAATTTTTCTGTTGTCTATGAAAATTTGGAGAAAAAAAATATAAAACTGATTTTTTATTGTCAAACCTGATATGATTTTGGAAAAATCCGAAAAAAAAATGTTCTAAAATTTTTTTGAGAATTATTTTTTTCATAAAAATTTGGGAAATTTTTTTTTCACTTTTTTTTGTCGAGATTCAATTAGAAAGTGCAAATAAACTTTTTAAAAGTTCAATTTTAGAGAAAAAAACACCTACCCATCTCAACCCCCTGCGCCTCATCGACATCTGCCATTTCCTCCATTTCCACCTCAAACGATGTCTCTTCCGGGATCTCGCTAGTGATCAAATGAGCTTCTGCTTCTGCCAATGGTGCTCCGAGTCTCGGAGATCCTCCAGAAGTCGGCCGGTCTCGTTTTGGAATCGCTTTCATCTCGAAACTCTCTCCTCCAGATGGTCCCGTTGCACTGAATATGATTCCCGCCGGTGATGTTTCGTCTTTTCCAGATCCAGAGGGCGTCGTGTCGTCCGGAGTATCCATTTGACTCGTTGAGATGATATCAGTGTCAAAAGAGCATTTGGAGGCCATTGAGGAACGCAGTTTTAGACGGTTTTTGTTGATGAAGGAGCCTTTTTTGAAGAACGTCGTCACTGAATTGATAACTGAGGCTGGGACGGATTCACGTTGATGGGAGGCTCGAGAGAGACGGGATTGACTTGCGGAGAGGTCCTGAAAGATGAAGAAATGATTTTGGATTGAAAAACAACGCTAAAAAAAATTTAGAAAAATTTTTTTTCAGATTTTTTTTTTGAAAATTTTTTTTCCGGATTTTTTTTTAAATTTTCAATGGTTTGGTAGAAGTTTAAATTTGATTTTTTTTATTTGAGTTATCTGAAAATTAACTGATGAGAATTTAGAAAAGTTTGGAAAAAATTTTTTTTTCAAATTTTTATTTTCTGAAAAACAAATTTTTGAAAATTTTTTTTTGGTTTTTTTTTTTTGAATTTTTACAGTTTCGATTATAGAAGTTTAAATTTGATTTTTAATCATTTGAATTGTTTGGGAATTACCTGATAATAATTTAGAAAATTTCGAAAAAAAATTAAAAAAAAATTTTTTTTGAAAATTTTTTTTCCGGATTTTTTTCAAAATCTCTACAGGTTGGATAGTAGAAGTTGAGTTTTGAATTCTGTTTATTTCAATTATTTAAAAATTATCCTATAAGAATCTAGAAATTCCAAAAAAAAAAAAATGTTTTTCAAGTTTTGATTTTCTGAAAAAAAAATTTTTTTGAAAATTTTTTTTCTAGAATTTTTTTGAATTTTTGTAGGTTTGACAGTCGAAGTTTAGATTTAAATTTAAATTTTTCAAATTATTTAGAAATAACTTGATGAGAATCTAAAAGATTTCGGAAAAAAATTTTTTGAAAATTTTTTTTCCGAAATTTTTTGTTTTGAAAATTTGTTTTTTTTTCAGAATTTTTTAAGGTTTGATAGTGAAAATTTGAATTTAATTGTATATTTAAGCATTTTCTATCAAACCAGATAACAATTTATAAAATTTCGGAAATTTTTTTTTTCATTTTTTATTTTTTGAAAAATTTATTTTTTCGAAGATTTTGGGTTTTTTGGACTTTTTTGGAACAAAAATTGCTCTTACGGACTTTTATAGTAATCGTAAAACTAAAAAAACTCACCCCAGTCTGTGAAAAACTGTCGGCCCTTGTCCTTCCACCTTCAAAACTCGTCGACGTAGACTCATAATTCGGCAGTGAAGGCGTCGGACCCACTGGAGCCCTTCCAGCTGGAGTACGGAACACTCTCGCCGGTGTCACACCTCTTTCTATGTCTTCGATCGATCCGGAAACCGGAAACCCGCCGGGAGTCGTCACCGAATCCACAGAAGTCTGAAAAGCGGGTCCGGCGCTTCCTTGGTTGATGGATCGGTTTCGGACGAACTTCTGGACCTCATTTTCGTTCAAACTGTACTTGTTGGCGATTCGACGGAGTCTGAAAGGGGTTTTCAAGATGCGAAAGTAAAAATTCACCAGAAAAATTACCTTTTTTTATCCCATTTATCCTTTTCTTTTTCGTCATTTTCTCTCCCGGAAATTCCGATGAAATTTGAGACTTGTTGGATTCTGAAACAATTTTCAGTTGTTTTTTATTCTATTCTTTCGAAAATTCAATAAAACAATCAACTCACACACTGGAATCGCGAGTTAGCGGTGGTTTTTCGGAAGTTGAGAGTGGTGTGCTTTCCTGAAATTTGTACACATTTTTTTCATCAATTTCGTCAAAAAAAAGCTCATATCGTTTTAAAAAAGCTAAAATGGTTAGTAAACTCTCACTTCTTCTTTCCAAATCATTAGATTTCTAGAGAAACTGATAGTTTCGCCACTAAGCCCAACCTGTTGTCGACTGCGGGCTCCCGGCGTGCTGGAGGTCGCCATTTCCACTTCCGCATCAACTTTTTCGCTCTGAAAACTTGAAAAACATTGATAAATTAGGAAAATGCAAAAAGAAAATCGATATTTCGAAAAAATCCGACAGTTTTACCGGCGGAAAGTGGGTAAATAAAAATCGGGAAGCGAGTGTCTGCGTCTCTCGGATCAGTGCACTCTCTCGTCGGCGGTCGTGGCCGCGGGGTTTGCGAAAGTTAGGCCATCGCGGAAAACTGAGTTTTCTGGTGGTTTCGCGGCTGATTAGACGGCAAATTTGATTAATTTAGGCATAGAAGACTGAGGACTAGACAAAGAAATTGATTTTAGACGAAAATATTGCGGAAAAAAACGGGAAAGCCTGAAAAATAGAAAAATCAGAAGGGGTACTGTAGTTCAAAGGCGCATAACACTTTGTAATGAACTTTTCATTAAATTTTTCGAGGAAATTATGATAAAAACCAATTTAAACCTTCCACGACGCCTTCTTGAGTAGTTGCACAGCAAGATTGAAGCTTTCTGAATGGAAAAATGTGAAAAAAAAGAAATTCCTGCAAAAAATGGCAAGAAATTTACATTTTCAGCTTTCCAAATCTCTCTTGACTCAAATTCAATGATTTTTCGATTTCTGACAACTCCATGCTCTCTGGACTATCAATTTTGTTCGCGAGAACCAGGAATTTAGAGTTTTCAAGTTCCCGATCTTCCAGAACCCGCCAAAGTTGGAGTTTTGTGTCTTCCAGGCTAAAAATTATCTTAATCCTAATATCAAAATTTGGTAATTTTACCCTTTCCTATCAGTAGAATCGATTAGGAATATCACAAAGTTCATTTTCGGGTAATAATGACTCCAAAGAGGTCGAACACGATGGCCGCCGCCGATTTCCTGAAAAAATGCAAATGCGCTCTAATGCGAATTTTTTTTAAAATTTGGTTGGAAGTGCGCTCCATTGATAAAAGCCTTCTAAAAGGTTAAAACATGTATTTCGCACCCAAATATCCAGCGAATTTCCTTGAAATTCAATGGTTTCCATGTTCACCGAAGTGGGCATTCGAGCGATTTGTGCCTGGTTTGGCCCCAATTTTAGATTGTATAAAAATGCTAAAAATTTTTGGACCTAAAATCCACTGTTTACTTGTTTTTCCAGAATTTTCCATGCCAAGAAGAAGAACTCGATATCGATTGAATCCGAGGAATCGAGAAATTTGAATGCCCATTTTTTAATTTTTCGGGCTAAAAAAATTTTTTTTTTTCAAATTTTTAGCATTTTTTTGATGAGAATAAACCATTAGGACCGCGTAAAAGCTGATTTGAAAACCTAAAAAAATTTTAAAACTCATAAAAACCGTATTTCATTCACAAGATCTGATAAAAGTGAAATTCAAAAAATTCGTTGAAAAAAGAAAAAAAATTCGAAATTTTTTTTTTTGAAATTTTTAAAAATTTCAAAAACGTCCAGATGAGCAACAAATCAATACTGTGATTGTTGATAAAACGCAAAAGTCAATTCCACATCGTTATCATCCTGTGACAGGCCGGCTTCGTTCATGAAGTAGTGCCAAGTGGCTTGGTGACGTGGGGAGAAGTGACGCCAGAGTGATAATTCGGCGAGGGAAGCGGAGCCGGGGGTCTGGAAATGTTGTTTGTGATTGTGGAAATGGTACAATTTCGGAAAAAAACAGAAAATTTGAAAAAAAATTTTTTTTTCGAAAATTTTTTTTTTCGATTTTTTCCGAAAATTTTCTTTTTTTTATGTTTTTCAAAATTCTTTTTGCTCAGGTAATTGTAAAATGGGCAAGTTTGCAAAAAAAAAGAAAACTTTAAAACAAAAGGGTTTTCAAGTTTTTTGGAAAAAAATTTTAAAAAAAAATTTCATTTTTTTTCGAATTTTTTTTTCCGAAAATTTTTTTTTTTTTACATTTTTCAAATTTTGTTTTGCTCAGATAATTGTAAAATAGCAAGTTTGCTCATAAAAAACAAAGAAAACTTTAAAAAAAAGGTTTTTCAAGTTTTTTGGGAAAAAATTTCAAAATTTTTTTTTAAAAATATTTTTTTCGAATTTTTCAAAAAAAAATTCCGATTTTTTTCTGACTTATTTTTGCTTCATTTCAATGATTGAAAAAATTTTTAAATTTTTAAATACGAAGAAAACACGAAAAAAAAATTAAAAAAAATTTTTTTTTCATACTTTCAAAAAAAATTGCGAATTTTTTCAATTTTTTTCAATTTTTTACAACCCAATAAACGATGAGAATAAAATCCCATTTTTACTAGAAGCATGGAAGTAAAATTCTTGTTTTATTTCAGTGATTGTAAAACTAAAAAGCTTTAAAAAACCTGGAAAACTTGAAAAAAAAAATTTTTTTTCAAAATTTTTTTTTCAAATTTTCAAAAAAAAATTTGAAAAAATTTCTCACCTTTTTCTCTTTATTTTCCTTTGTTTTCTCTTGTTTCGCTTGCTCATTCTCCTCTTCTTCCTCTCCTTCACTATCCTCTACCACTTCATCCTCCTCAACCGTCACATCGGCTTCCAATTCCTCATCATCCACATCTTCATCATCATCACTATCATCCTCTTTTCTGTTTTCCTTGTTTTCCTTGTTTTTTCCTCCATTTTCCTCATTCTCCTCCTCTTCCTCATCACTATCCACTTCCGTCGGCAACAATCCCTGTCCATCACATGCACATTCACACAAATCATGTGTGTTGCATTCTGTATCACTGATATACGTGAAAATGTCCTTGAGCTCTTCGTCAGAGAATGTCGAGACTGTGTCTGTAATGAAAATGGGGTTTCTAATGTTTTCTAAGCTTAAAAAGGGTTGAAATTGAAAAAAACCGCAATATTTTGAACTTTTGGGTTACTGTAGTTTTGAAAGTCTGCATTTTGGATTTTGAGCTCGGTGTTTGCAGAAAATCGTCAGATTTCGACGTAGAAGATCAAATTTCTCGCTCATAGGGTAAAAAACAACGCAGATTTCGAAAAATTAGGTTAAAAAACTAAAAAACCATACCTCCAACCTCAATCGCATCAATAACACATCCCAATCCAGTTTTTTTGATCTGTCTCTGCAGCATTTTCTCCTCAATCGTTCCCGTCGTCACCAATCGATAAATATGACATTCCCGAATCTGTCCATCTCTCCAAATCCTCGCCATCGCTTGCTGATCGTTGGCTGGATTCCAATCCGAGTCGAAAAGAACGAGACGGGAGGCTCCGGTGAGGTTGAGACCAGCTCCACCGGCTTTCGTGCTGAGCAGGAAGACGCTGGCGAGGGTGCTGAAAAAATCTGATTTTTGTAGGGAGAGCTCGCTGATCTGATAAACTTCTAGCTGATTCTAAAGAAAAAAATTAGAAAAAAAATTTTTTCTAACAAAAATTTGAAACGGTTTTTTCAGATTTTGCTAGAATTTTTTCAGGATTGAAAGTTCTAATTGAGGATTGAAAATTTTAATAACTTGATTTAACAGGTATATCATTTTTTGGAAACCACCAGGAACCCCTATAAAAATCTCAAAAAAAAGCAAAAAATTTTGTAAAAATTTTTTCCAAAAAAAATTCAAAAAACTTTTTTTTAATTTTGCGAGAATTTTTCCTGGATTGAAATTTTAAGTTGAGTTTTAATTTTAACTAAATTTGAATTTATACTATCAATTCTAACAAGATTTTAAAAAATTTCGAAAAAAATTTTTTTTCATATTTTTTCAAAAAAAAGTTTTTTTTGGATTTTTTTTTGAATTTATTTGAATTTTATCAGGATTTTTTAAAATGTAAATAGTTCGATTCAAAATTCATGAAAAATAAAAAAACACTACCTGATAAGATTCTAAAAGATTCCAAAAAAAAATTTTTATTTTTTTTCCAAAAAAATTTTTTTGAAAATTTTTTTTCGCTCGAATTTTTTTTCAAAACTCTTTTTAATCAATAGAAAAAATCAGATCCAGTTCAAAACCTACAAAAATGCTTTAAAAAAGCCCACCTATTATCATTAAAATCCCTAACAATCTTCTGTCGATCCGGCACTTGCGTTTTCCCGTCTAATCGGTAAATTTGGAATTCCAGATATTCACAAAGTTGTTGTACCATGTCGAGAGTTTCCAAATAGTTCGAGACAATCACAGTTCGTTCATTCCTTTCCCGAAAGCACTTGAGCATGTCCACCAACACTGTCAACTTGCCGGATTCTTTGACTCCGCCACGTGGCATTGTGGGGCCGTCGAAGGCGAGAAGGAGGGCGGAATGTTTTTGATTGGATTTGTCATGTTTTTCTCGGAGGTTATCGTAGAGTAATTTGGGATGATTGGCAAGTTGACGAGCGAAAAAGATTAAGGAGAGCGGGTCGCCGGTCATGTAGTCACAGATCTCCGAGTGAATGGCTTTTTGGATGGAAGAGGCACCGCAGAATAGGATGTACTCGTCTGAAAATTGCAGAAATCAGATTTTTAGAGGGGTTGAGGGATTTTGAAAATTGAAATTTTCGAAAAAAAAAAAAATTTTGAAATTTTTTTTGTAGAAAAATTTGGAAAAATTAGCATTTTTACAAGGATTCGGGGTTTGAAAAAATGATTCAGGCTTTATTTTGCGAATTTTGATGTTTTCAAAAGCACTTTTAATTTTTTCTAATTGAAAATTGAAATTACGAAAAAAAAATTTTTTGAAATTTTTTCTGTAAGTCAGATTTTTTTTTTCAAGAATTGGAAACTTTCGGAGAAAAAAATGTGAAAAGTGCTTTGTTTTGAAGGTTTTAAAGCTTTAAATAAAAAAATTAAAAATAAATTTAAAAAAATTCACCCAGAAAAATGGAAATTTTCAAATTTTTTGAAAAAAAAATTCTGAAAATTTTCAAAAAAAATCTTTTTTTTTTGTTTGAAATTTCGGATTTTTCTGAAGGTGAAAGTAGAACCTGCTTTATTTTAGAGTATTTGAAAATTATGAAAAACTAGAATATTTAACTGGAAGAATGAGAAAAAATTTTGAAATTTTGAAAAAAAAATTTTCAAATTTTTTTTTTCAAATTTCAATTTTTGAAAAAAAGCTCAATTTGCTCCAGATAGCATTTTTAAATTAGGCCTCTTAAGCTAAAAAACACAAGAAAACTCACGTTTCTTCGGCAAATGCGACGTATTCACATCTTTGGCTTGTCTCCTCAGCAAAGTGTCATCTACAATCGGATTCACGATTTCTGGATTCTGATGACAGTTTTTCTCAAATTCAGAAGGTGATCCAAACTCGTTGGGTCTCGCAAAGTCTAGGAGAGAGTGGAATTCAGAGAGATCGTTTTGGAAGGGAGTGCCGGAGAGTAGAAGACGTCGGGGGATTAGGAGAGAGGAGAGCTGAAAAAAATGAAAATGAGAAAAAAATTTATCGAAAAATATGAGAAAAATGCTTGTAAAACTCTTGAAATTGTTGATTTTTCACTGAAAATCCCGAAATTTCCGAAAAAAAAAATTGGCGGTGAAAGTGCGCTCTATTGAGAAAATGGCGAAAAAGGCTTTCGGAGTGAAATTTTTGAAGTTTTCAAATGAAAATTATGATTTTTAGCCGGTTTTTACCCTTATTTGCCCTGTTTTCCTTGGTTTTTATTGATTTTTCAGTGAAAATCCGAAAATTTCCAAAAAATTTTCGTGAGGGTATGCAAATGCGCTCTATTGAGAAAAAGGTAAAAAATGGCTTTTGGGGTGAAATTTTTAGCGTTTTTAGTTAAAATCTATGATTTTCAGTTGAAAAAACCCACCGCCTTCCTCAATTTGCTATCCACATTCTTCAATTTGTGTGCCTCATCACAAACTATCACATCGAATCGAATCGCCTTCAACTTTTCCACATGCCGCAATGCCATATCATAACTTATCACTAGATACGGCATCGATTTGATGGTTCCTTGATACAAACTGATATCCCGAGAGTTTAGAGCAATGACCGCTGGGAATCTCATGTTCCGCCACCATTTCTCGAACTCGGCTTTCCAATTGTTGACGAGTGATGAGGGAACGACGATTAGACACGTGGTGGCAAGGTTTTTGTTCGTTTTGGAGCCTGGAAATTGATGAAAATTAAAAAAATTGAAAAAAATCTGAAAAAAAAAATTTTTTTTGAAATTTTTTTCCAGACGAGTTTTTTCAACAAATTTTTTCCGGTGTTTTCTCGTTTTTGGACTGATTTTTTCTCAGTTTTTCAAATTAGATATAATAGAAAAACAAGATTTGAAGCCTAGAAACAGTCCATTTGACCAGAATAATTGAGTTTTTCATAGAAAATTTTCAGATTTCGAGTTTTGGCAAAATTCTGAAAATGGGTAATTGGGGCTTTAAAATTTTTCCGAAATACCAACTTTTTTCGGTTGAATTGACTGTTCTCTAGGTTTCAAATTTTCTTTTCAATTAGTTTCAAGCAAAAAATTCGAAAAAATCAAAAAAAAATTTGAAATTTTTTGAACATGTGTTCAAAATCTGAAAATTTTCCATGAAAAACGCAAGAATCAAGTTTAAATTGCTTTTTTCTAACTTCTAATGTAAGCTTCAAATGATATTTTCTTATCGTTTTTATGAGAAAAATAGAGAAAAGCGGTTTAGAAACGAAATTTCCAGTAGAAGCTTCGCTACAGTAATCCGCGGAAATTTAAAGGCGCATGCTAGATTTTGTTCGTTGGGTCTCGCCACGAAATCAGCTTTTTGTGGTTTTCCGGTGTTTGAAGCGATTTTTTAAACCATTTTCGTCGAAAAAATGGAGAAATACGAACCTTTCAAAAGCGCCCAAGTGGCTGCCATTGTCTGAATACTCTTTCCAAGTCCCATTTCATCAGCCAGTATCGCTCCACCAACTGGTCCCTTCAATTTCTCAAAAACAAACTTTACTCCTTCCTTCTGATGATCTCTCAAAGCCCTAGCAAATCGAGGGTCCACCAAAATCGGCGGGGCTTGTCCTTGAAGCACTTCTTGCTCATTCAGAATCATCGGAGGAATCTGTTTGATTTCTGTTGGTCCGCCATTCTCACTGATTAGCGGTGACACGAAAGCTGGGCGTTTTGGAGTGGGTGGAGCCAAAGGAGCCAAAAGGGAGGTGGAGAAGGCTCGTTTTTGAGGAAAACTGGGCGTCAGAAGCGGTTTTGATGGTACTGAGGGTGCAGAAGACTTTGTAGAACTTGAAATCGATGGTTTAGATGGTTTCGGAGCACTTGTAGCAACCCTTTCTTGAATTTCCACGCTCCATGAGCCAATGTTGATGACACGGCCGTCTTCTAGAAGTTCCAGGGATTTCAGGGCGGAGGATCTGGAAGAAATGAGCTTTTGAAGCCGAATGCACAAGACTTTACGACAAATTGCGTACCAAAAGTTTCTCGGTTTTTAAGTTTTTTGTAGCTATTTTTGGGGTTGATTATGTTGACAAATTACTTATTTTGTGTTTCTGTAGGGCCTGCAGTGGCTCTAGGAGCTTTTGAAACCCTAATGTGCAAGATTTGACGACAATTTGCGTACCGAAAGTTTCTGGGTTACTGTAGCTAGAAAACACGCTGGGTTCGATGACGAACTGCAAATTTTCTGCATTGCAAGGATTCTAATGAGCTTCGAGAGCCTAATATACAAGATTTCACGACAATTCGCAGATTCTGGGTTACTGTAGCTTCCCTAAAACTTCATACACCACACTTTACGACAAATTGCGTACCTCGAGGAATTTTGCTTTAGAAACTCAATTTTTGACTTTTTTTCTCGTTTTTTCTAAATTTTTCATTGAAAACATTGACTTTTTTGAAGTTTTGACGTTTAATTTACCTGCAAATCGTATCCCGTTCATCTTCCGACTTCAAAACACTCGCATCCGGATAGCAAATCAACACTCCATCTCCTTCCCAGATTTTGTGCTTTCGAGTCGACGCTTTTCCGTATAACACGATGAATCGAGCGGTTTCAGTGCCAGGGATTTCTGGAAATTCGATTTTTTTGAAAAAAAAAATTTTCAAAAAAATTTTTTTTTGAAATTTTTTTCAAAATTTTATTTTTTTTAAATTAAAAAAACTCACCATTTCCTTCATAAGTGTCCACATTTAATGGGATTCTGGACATTTTAAGCTGCAAAAAACACTGAAAATTGTAAAAATAGAGAGAACAAAAAAAATAAAAAATAGACCTCAACATCCAAAAAACAAAAAAAATAAATTTACAAATCCAATTTTTAGTAAATTTTTTAGTTTTTTCATATTCAAAAAAACACGAAAAATACGAGGAAAAAGCGGCGGAGAACTGGGATAAATCAGAGGGAAAATGTAAGTGAAATGAGAGAAAAACGGAGAAAAACGGGCGAAATATGGGGGGTTTTTGGGGGTTTTTAAACCTGAAAATGGGCGGGAAATTTAAATTTTAAAATTTCCCAAGGGAATTGGTACCTAGGGAATATCAATTGGGGGCAGTTTAGATAGATTTTACACAGGAAAAAATAGAATAAAATTTTTTGAGCATTTTCGAATGTTTTTCGGGCGAATTTTTTTGGTTAACAAGCATGGCACGAATCGATTATTTTCAGAGTGATTTTTAGATAAAATTTTAGATGAAATTTTAGAATTGGATGGAATCCGCGACGGAGAATACTGTAGAAGAGAAGAAAAAGCGGGCGGGGTGGATTTTGATTCAGGGTTTGCAGTTCTGGCTGAGCCACGTGAGTCCTTCGTGAAGACCGTCTCCGGTAGAGGCACAGGATGGTTGTACGTACCTGAAAATTAGAAAATTTGAATGAAAAATTGGAAATTGCGGGGTTTTTTAGCCTAAAACGCTTTTTTTCTGGCTTAGATACAGTCGATTTGACCGAAAAACTCGGCATACTGGCGGTTTCCCGCTGTTTTCAGCGTTTCGCGTCGAGACCCAACATACAAAAACTAGCATGCGCCTTTAAATTTCCGCGAGTTAATGTAGCGATTTTTTGCAATTTTTTCACTGGAAATCTCGTTTTCAGACCGATTTTTCTAATTTTTCATTAAAAAACGGATAGAAAAGCGGGCTTGAAGCCTAGAAGTGGTCAATTTGATCGGAATCGTTGGGCTTTTCCTTGCGAATTAGCCATTTTTAGAAGTTTTTTGCCAAAAACACGAAATCTAAAAATTTTCTGTGAAAAACTCAAAAATCCTGGTCAAAGTGACTATTTCTATGCTTTAAATCCTTTTTTCCATCTGTTTTTATCAATTAAGCTTAGAAAAATTGGTCCAGAACAGTGAAAACACCGGAAAATCTAGGACGGTTCGAAAATTTTCAAAAACCTCACCAATTCCTGTCTCGAATCCTCGTCAACCCGAGCTTATCCTGAATTTCGTGTGGTTTCATTGCTGAAAAACACATTTCTTTTGCTAATTTTGATCAGAAATGGCTAATTTACCATCCGCAAGATCCTGTTTGTTGGCGAACACAAGAATGATGGCCTCCTTCATCTCACGATCGTTGATGATTCTGTGCAGCTCCATTCGCGCTTCGTCGACTCTGAAACAGGAAGAATTAGCTTGGTTTGGATGCGAAAATAACAATTTTCGGCGGAAAAGGCGAAAATTGGCTGAATTAGGTCAATTTTAGGGTGTTTTGGCTCAAATTTTCCCGTTTTTTACGATTTTCACATCGAATCTCTTCAAATTCCTCAAATCCAGCAAAGTACCTGTCTCTATCCGCAGCATCCATCACAAAAATCAACGCCTGTGTTCCTGTGTAGTAGTGCCGCCAGAGTGGCCGGATTTTGTCTTGTCCACCGACGTCCTGGACGAAATTTCGATTATTATGCGTAAAAAGTCAAATTTAAAAAGGTTTCGAAACAAAATACTTACCCAAACATTGAATTTGATGTTCTTATACGTCACAGTTTCCACATTGAAGCCGACGGTCGGGATGGTGGTGACGGATTGGCCGAGTTTCAGTTTGTACAGAATTGCTGGAAGAAATCAGGGGTTTTCTGCTAAATATGAGGTTGTTTGAGTGATTTGAATGCATGTCAAAGTGGGAAAACACTTTAAGACACCATTTTCAGTAAAATTTTCGTTTTTTGAAATTTTTTCGAAATTTCGCAATTTTCAGCGAAATTTCCTCAAAATGTTGTTTTTTTCTTATCGATTTTCTATTCGAAACACCAAAAACTCACTGGTCTTGCCGGCGGCGTCCAATCCGAGCATCAATATCCGGAGTTCTTTTTTTCCGAAGATCTTCGACAGGAATTTACCCATTTCTCGGCCTGAAATCACAATTTTGTCATGTAATATAGCAAGAAACATGGAGAATTTGATGAAAAACACGACAAATCAGCAAATGAGTCATTTTTCTCATTGCGAAACGTGTTTGTACACCTCAAAAAAGTGGGAAAATCAATTGAAAAACGGCCGACAGACAGGCCACGCCCCTTTTTGCAAGTCTGGCACGCGATTTTGCAAGGTCGCCGCACGCCTTTTACATTTCGTGGATTATTGGAATTTACTCAATTTGCACCCAGGAACTATTGATTTTCATACTCATTAGCTATTTTGCAGGTTATGAATCATTTCTAACAATGGTTGAACTCAGCTTAGGTGTATTCTTTAGGTCCTTCAACGCATCGTAAGTTTCTGAACCTTGAAACTTATAAAATAACTTTGTATCTCTCAGAAAAGTAATCTTATGCGCTTGTCTACTGACCTTCATAGCGTTATTCACTTTAAGACTCGATGAGAAAGTGAATTTCAGGTAATTAATTTGAAAATTCGACTAGAAAAGTGGTTTTTTAATGTTTTTTAGCTATGCATTCGTCTTCGCACCCCTTTGGGCTTGTAACTTGCTGGTTTTTGTTGGAGCAATTGTTGGAGCATGCTCATTTTGCTCAAATCCACCTTCAAGGTAACAAAAAAATAGAATTAGAGAAAACAAACAGTCAGAAAAACCAGTGATTACCCGAAAACTTTGCAAAATTTGATAATTTAGAAACGAAATTATGATGAGAGTCGACTTCTCAGCCATGCTAATCACTGCGACTGAGCACATTTTTCTTTGTGCATTCGTGACATTGGTTTTCGTGAAGGTAGGTCGGAAATTGGGTTTTTATTACGAAAATTGTTAGTTTTTGAGCGGAAGTTTGCGGAAATTGAAATTTTCGCATCAGAATTGCTGAATTAATGGTTGAAAAACAGAAAAATCGGCTTGAAACGCCCAGAAAACAGCGAGAAAAATGAAAACATTTCGCAAAATCGAGCAAGTTTTGTATTTCTCGTCGAGACCCAACAAACGAAATCCGTCACGCGCCTTTAAACTTTGATGACTCACTGTAGGGGAAGTTTCTGAAGAAAATCGCTGTTTTTCCGGTTTTTCAGTGAACATGTGTATAAAATTCACTTTTTAAATAAAAAACAACAGTCAAATTCATTTTTCTCGACAATTTTCACCCAGAAAAACTAACTTTGCAACGTTTTCAAGCAGTTTTGAGCATTTCCCGTCGATACCCATTGAACAAAATCTAGCATGCGCCTTTAAACTTCCGGGAGTACTGTAGCGAAACTTTTCGTTTTTCTTCGCAATTTCTCTCCTAAAAATCGCTAAAATATCTTGTTTTTCCTGCTTTTTTCACCGAAAAAATGTTTTTCTTGCAGTTAGAATTTGACTACCTCTTCGAACCCGGCTACCCACTCCCATGGACCATCGTCTTCTGCCCGCTCTTCTCCCTCTCGATCCTCTCAATCGGAATCGCCGTCTGGTCACTCCGCCACGATAAACCCTTCGAATTCGAGTTTTTCTACGCCATAAACATTGTGCAGTTGGTGTTTATAGCGTTCAAACTTGATAAACAGGTAAAAAATTTCAAAAAATCGCAAAAACGAACATTTGAATTTTCAGGTCGATTGGACATGGGCGGTCGTGTTCATTCCTCTCTGGGTGGTTCTCTCGTTAGCTGCTGTTGGAGTACTGTACGCCCTGGTGTTATCAGTAGTACTGATAAGATCCCGACACTTTATCCCGGCTCATCGACGACAACATGTGTACTCGGCGATTTTGCACACTTTTTTCGTGAGTTTTTGAAAAAAAAAATCATTTTTTTTAGCAAATTGTCTAACTTTTTCGTGTTTTAGGTCATCCCAGCGCTTGTTTGCCTTGTTTTGCTCACTGGAAAGTTGGATTCAATGACATGGACGTCGGATAAGAATTCGGCATCGGAGCTCAGTTATACAGTGAGTTTTTCCTTAAAAATCAAACGTTTTGGATGGTTTTTGGCGCTAAATTCGGCGGAAACAATCAGAAATTCAATGTAAAGCTCAAAATTCGACCCGAGACACCAAAAATCACCAGTTTTGACCAAAAAGAAGAAAAGTTCGGTAGAGCGCATTTGCATTCTTTCAATTTTTCAGCTCGCCATGGCTCCACTTCAAGTATCGTTCTTCTTTATGGCCATCATGTCTGCAGGATTCGGCGGTCCCTCCTCAACACCTCAAACCAATATTTGGTGGTTCGGACTCCGAAAACCACTTTGTCCGTTCCTCCTCGACAAATGTCCATCTCTAAGGACATATGCCAATGTCAGTTATCGAATTGGAGGCAGAAATCGGGCGGAAAATGAGGTACTTCATTGAATTTTTAGCCAAATTTTGAATTTTTTTCAATTTCCAGGTAGAAAACGGTGAAGAACGACAAGCGGTGATTGCTGGAGACGCGGAAGATCGAGATGAAGCGGATGTAGCAGAACGGAGGAATCGGCAACGAGCAGAAGAGAAGTCGAGAGGATCTGGAGGGTCGCAGAATAGTGGACAAGGCAGTCAGCAAGGGCAGAGTGAGCAAAGTGAGTTTTTGCCTTAAAAATAAAAAAAACTGAGCATTTCGAGTTAAAAGTGAACAAAAAACAACGTTTTCCTGCTGTTTTGAGTGTTTCGTGTCGAGACCCGATGAACAAAATCTAGCATGCGCCTTTAAATTTTAATCGTTTACTGTAGCAGTAGTTTCAAAAGAAAGTCACGGGCCGGCGACGGGGACGTTGCAAGCGAGAAACAGTGGCCGCCGCTGCGCAACACACACAGTCAGCGTGCTCAGTGCAATCGAGTGGTGTAGTGGTAAAGCGCTAGGTTTTCTTTTGCGCCATGACCAAGTCGGGTTCGATTCTTTCACTTTCCAAACTCTTTTGCATGTTTGAAAGAGCAATAGAGAATTGGTTGCTAGTCAGAAAGGTGTTCTATAGTCGAGATACGGTGTTATGTTCCACTTATTCAGCTCTTTTTTTGTGAAAACAAGTGATTTTATAACAATCGATATAAATTTACATTCGTCTACAACGGAAACACTCTCAAGAATCATCTCCATGTAAAATATAGCCTAATCGCTGCAAAAATCATTGAGAAATTGAACGCTGCGTACCAGCTCACAAAAATCGAAATAACTCGGTTAAAAATCAAAATTTTGAAAATCCCTGTGTACAATGTTTTTAAAATACTGTTATCTCCATTTTGTACAGACAGTTTTTTGAATTTCAGCCTTTGAGCTGAGATATAGACTTCTTCCATTTCTGCCTTTTCTAGCACTGCGCCACTCGCGAACAGCGCGCCGCGGTCGCGGAAACGTTTTCCTAGGCCAGCGTCCCGGCCGCCGGCCCGTGAAAGTTGCTGATTTTATCAGTTTTTCACTGAATATGCGTACAAAAACTAGCTTTTCATTAAAAACATCACTCAAATTGAAAGTTTCAGTCAATTTTCAACTAGAAACCAGACGGGCTGCGCCGTCTTCCGTCGCCACTTCTAGTCAGGGATGTCGGAAGTGTGGAAAAGCTGACTTCGCGGACTAGAAAAAACGGGGGAACATTTCTAGTCCAAAAATGGCTTTTTCTCTGCGTCTCTCTCTGCGTCTACTCTCTCTCGTCGGTCGGCCGGCCGGCGTTCCCCCGTTTTTCGGGGGAAACTTCCCCCGTTTTTGCGGCAGAGGCGGCGCACTTCCGACATGCCTGCTTCTAGTGCTACAGATTTTTTTTTCAATTTTTGAGGAAAGCAAAAAAGTTTGTGAGCGGAGGGGTTCGAACCCGAAAGAGCAAAACTCAATGACAGACGCGTTACCGCCTGCGCCACCGCCGCTCTTGCCGCTCCCCCACACACCGGCCGCCGGCGGCCTGCCGCACAAAACAGTGCGGGAAACAGAAAATGTGCTCCAGATTAGCTCATTTTTATCCAATCGCTTAAAAATTTATACGGGCGCCATCCGGTCAAGATGCTTGACCTCTCTGCCAAAAATTAGCTCAAACGGTCCAGTCATCTCTGAGAAACGGGCGCGGACAAACACACTCACAGACAGACAGACAAACATACACACAAATTTTGTCGTTTAATAATAGTAAAGATACTAGAATTTCAACGTTTTCCTCCAGTTTTAAGCATTTCGCGTCGAGACCCAGGATACAAAATCTGGCATGCGCCTTTAAATTTCAGCGGGTTACGGTAGTGATGTTTTTCGTTTCTAATCGCAATTTTCCGCTAGAAATCTCTTTTTTCTCCGATTTTGTGGTTTTTTCTCGTCAAAACAGAGAGAATACAGGATTTTAAGCTCAGAACTAGTCAAATTGACAAAAATTTTTGAGATTTTCTCTGCAAATTTTCATTTTTAAAACTTTTTAGCCAAAAACACACAATCTTGAAATTTTTGACCAGAAAATGAGAAAAAAACGCATTTCAAGCTGTAAATTAGCCAAAAACCTTCCATTCATTAATTTTCAGACCCATCCGACCAAGCAGCCTCCTCCGCCGCAATCTTCCGAGCCATGGCCCAGTACAAAAACGAATTTGGCTATCACTGGGTCGGAGATATGTCACAACCGGATTAACCCCTCATTTTTCCCTGAATTTGACCAGTTTGACTCTAAATTTGTACAAATTCCCTCGATTTAGACGCTTGTTTTGTTGATTTACGAGTAGTTTTTTTCTCAGTTGAAAATTTGTTTTTTGAAATTTTGAAATCCCGCCAAAACCCTCATAGAACCTCGATTCGAACAGAAATTGACAAAGCCTAGCTTTTTATTAAGTTTCTCGCAATTCTTCATGATCTCTGATTTTTTTTGACATACATAAAATTTTTGAAAAAAAAATAAAAATTTCGAAAAAAAAATTTTTTTTCAATTTTTTTTCTTAGATTTTTCATGTGTCAATTCGCAGTTTTATCGATTATTCAATGCTTTTCAGAATTTTTCATCGCTTTCCCAAATTGAAATTTCTAATTTAGGTATATGAAAAGCTTCTACGACATTATCGAAATCCACGAGTCCGCCACTTTTGAGGACGTCAAAAAAGCGTATTTTCGGTTTTTGAGAAAGGTAAATTGTTTGTTTTTTGTAAAAACAGCCTGAAATGTATATGAAAAACGAAAAATTTGAAAAAAAAATTTGCAAAAAAAAAAATTTTTTTCGAATTTTTTTTTCAAAATTTTTTTTTCAAATTTTTCAAAAAAAAAATTCCAGGAGCACCCAGACAAAAATCCCGACAAGACCCTCTCTAACACGGATCTTCTGAACACTGTAACAGCGATTTGGGAGCAGTTTAAGGTACCTTTTTTCTTAAAAATTTTATTTTCGTCACGAAAAAAAATTTCAGGACAATCGTACCTTCTACGACAGTTGGCTCCGCGAGCAGAAACTTCGGGAGACGCAGGGAACAATTGGGGAGACGATTGAGTTGGAAAAAGGCGAAAGAGACATTGACGAGGTGTGCCGGTGTGGTGCAGAGTTCAATTTGACGCCGGAGGAGGTGAGTTTATATTTTGTGAGATTCTAAAAGGTTCTGAGCGATTTTCTAAAGATTTCAGATAAAAATTAAGTTGATTTCGATAATTAGAAACTTTCAAAACACCTCCTGTACTACAAACCTTTAAAAATTCAGCAGTTGGCGCGATTTGCAACAAAATCGACTTTTCGGCAAAAAAACGATGAAAAACTAACTGATTTTGATCAAATTTCCTATTTCCAAGCTTCAAATCAACTTTTCTCTCCGTTTTTATCAAAAAACACTACAAAAATGAGTCTAAAATCGAGATTTCTGATAGAAAAATTGCAAAACAAACGAAAAACTCCGCTACAGTAATCGCGAAAATTTAAAGGCGCATGCTAGATTTTGTTCATTGGGTCTCGACACGAAACGCTGAAAACAGCTCGAAAACGTTGAAATGTTCGTATTTCTGGTTGAAAATTAACTAAAATTTCTAATTTGAGTGTTGTTTTCAATGAAAATCTTGTTTTTATACTCATTTTCAGTGAAAAACTGATCAAATCAGCGATTTTCTTCAGAAACTTCTTCTACAGTAAGCGATCAAAATTTAAAGGCGCATGCTAGATTTTGTTTGTTAAGTCTCGACGGGAAATGCTTAGAACAGCTAGAAAACGTTGAAATGTTAGTATTTCTGGATCATTTAGGCTGCAAATCCTTTTCGCTATCCATTTTCATCAAACAAGTCAAAAAAATCTTTCCAGGTCGACCAAATCATCGATATCGGCATCTTCGAGTGTAGTTCCTGCTCCCTCTGCCTAGAAGTTCGTCGCGTCTAACCACTACTTCTCAACAATGTCCTCCCTCGACGAAACCAGCACCAAAATCCTGGTCCTCGGTGACAGTTGCGTCGGCAAGACCTCTCTCTGTCAGTGCATCGCCGGTGACCCCGGACGAAACTTCGATTCGACCATCGGAGCAACCGTCATTATGGCCTGGCACGACTACCGTTCCGGGACTCCTGAGCAGAGAGCCGAGCTTCTTGAATTGTGGGATATCGGGGGAATGGTCGCGCATCGACAAACGGCACAGGTGTTTTTTGAAGGAGCTGTTGGCGCAATTCTCGTGCATGATTTGACGAATCGCAGGAGTGAGGAGGTGGGTGGGATTGGCTAGTTTTTTGATGTTTTTTTAGTAAAAATTGGTAGAAACAAGAATTTGAAGCCTAGAAATGGTCAGTTTGATCAGAATTTACAAGTTTTTCATGAGAAATTTTCAGATGTCGTGTTTTGACAAAAAATTACAAAAATGATTCGGGTCAAATTGACAATTCCTAAGCTTCAAATCCGCTTTTCTAACCGTTTTCTGCAAGAAATTTCAAGAAAATCAGTCTTTCAGAACCTTGCCACGTGGCTTACGATGCTCGATGGAAAACCACGATCCCAACAGACCACCAAATCCAAAGATCCAGCTGCTGTGGCGTTGAAAGTCGACATCGAGAGTTGCAACATCCCGGTGTTGATCGTCGGAACCAAAGCTGACCTAGTTCCGCATAAAGGACCTGTTAGCTATGATAGGTGAGCTTTTTCTGTAGAAAAGACTACAAACTTTGAGAAAGTTGTTTTTGAGCAGTTTTGAATTGATTGTTTCAAGTTTTGTTGATAAAAACAGATAGTGAAGAAGAATTGGAGCCCAAATATAGTCTATTAGACCGGAATCTGTTAGTTTCTCATTGCGAATCTTGCGAATCACCCATTTTTGTGACTTTTTCGTCAAATCACGAAATCTGAAAAATTTCTTTGAAAAACTACAGAATCTTGGTCGAAATGACTGTTTCTAGGCTTGAAATTGTCTTCTCTAGCAGACTTTTTCAACGAAACAAGAAAAAATGGAGCCAGAAATGAGAAAACTCCAAAAAACCTAGAACGTCAAAAAATCAGCATTCGCGGATCTCGTCACGAAAACGGTTTTTCAAGGATTTCTGAATTTTGGCTCGATTTTCTTCATATTTGTCGATAAAAACAGAGAGAAAACAGGATTTCAAACCTAGACATGTCTAATTTGACCAGAATTGTTGAATTTTTCATTGCGAATCTCGCGAAATCCATTTTTGAAACTTTTTCGCAAAACACAAAATCTGAAATTTTCCTTTGAAAAACTCGATGATTCCGCTCGAATTGACAGCTTCCAGGCTCCAAATCCATTTGTCTATTCGTTTTTACCAGCAAAAAACTCAAAGAAAATTAATCCAAAAAACTAGAAAACACGAAAAACCCGATTTCGGAACTCGAGAATTTTGCTTTTTTTTAATTCCAGCATCTCAAAATCAAGCCCATAAGCCATGTATTATCTTCCAGACTCCACATCGACTCGCTAAAAACCATCCAACGTGGCTCGGCAAACAGCATCACCCTGGCCCGCTTCTTCGACTCTTGTCTGGACAGAACTCGTCGCACATCGCTTGCCGGCACCTCGTTCTACGCGAAACCCGTTCTGAACACTTCTGCGACGTCCACAACGACTGCGACGCCATCGGGACCCGCTGTAACGAATCGGACAATGAGCCCGTTTACCAGTGTTTCTATGGGTTGATTTGGAGGGTTTTTGTTTGTTAAAAAGTGTTGAGAATTCAAAATTATATATTGTTAAACTTTACGTGAACTTTTCTTCATTCTTATCACTCTCTCCTCATTGTTTCCCCTCTCTTTCTTCATTTCACATTTCCACAATGAGATCCGCGTCACCACCACCCATCAAACTCGCCCATCGCTTCTTCCACATCATCGACTTCCACGCCGACCCGATCACATGCATCAGCGCCTCCACCGGCACCGTCTCCTACGATTCGCTGGTCTCCGGGAGTCCCCGAATCCCCGCACAACGAGCCTTCCGTCAACTACCACATCCACATGGCGTCGTTCGCATGATGAAGAGTGAGAAAGTGAAAGTGCATTTGCCGGTTGAGGTGGACTTGGAGATGTTTCGAAAAGTGCAGAGAGAGGAGAAAAGGAGAGAAAAGGAGGTGTCGAAAGAGATGTGTCAGGTTCGGGATTGGCATGCTGCTAACAAAGAGGTCAATGGAAGGATGACAGAGTGTTTGGCCAATTTTCACAATCAGAAGGACCAAAAAGCCATCGTGGAGATCATGTTGGAGCTGCCGGCTAGTAGCAAAGAAAAGAAAGACAAGTTCATTGTGACTCAGAGAACCGTTTCGGAGGATTTGTGGAGCTCTGAAGAAGTCAAAGAGGACCCGAGAAAGATGATTGAGAAGGTGTTCAAGGCAGTTGAACTGAACTGAATTGGTTTTTTCTAAGGGTTTTTGATTGAATGAAGGGATAAGAATGACATCGCAGTGTGAAACGAACATGGATTTGAATTTTCGCCGTTTCTTTCACGATTTTCAGTTAGTTTTCAAGCTTTCTCGAGCTCAACCGGCACTTGTCAAGATCACAATTGGCTTTTTTATAGTGTTCAGATTGCCCCAAAAGTTCCACCAGCTCTTTCCAATGTTTAGATCCTTTTCAATGGTCAACCAAGCCTTCTCAGCCTCAACCAGCTCTTTCCAAAGCTTCGTCATGTTTCCCATGTTCATTTAGCTTTGTCCAGCCTTTTTCCAAGCCTGAACATATCTTTCCGATGCTCAGACCTTTCTCAACAATCACCCGACTCTTCCCATTCTCAACCAGCTCGTTCCCAAGCTCAGAATGTTCTTTCCAATGCTCATGGAAGTGTTTCGAGCTTTTTCCCGATTTCCACCAGCCATTTCTGACCAGATCTTTCTCAATTATCAGTCAGCCATTCCCAATTTCAGACAGTCATTTCGGATATCAATCTCTTTTCCACTGTTCAGACCTCACCCAACTTTACCAAGCTTTTTTTTCTGACAACCATCATCTTCCACCTCATCCCAGTGGCCTTCCACTCCCATCTAACTGACAACCAACCAATCTCCCAAAACCGACACATCCACCCAAATCAACTTTTCCCAAGTTCAAACAGTTCCAAGTCTAGCCAACCTTTTACCGAGTTCCTCAATCCCAGTTAGATGCCCAATCAATTGCCATGTCCGCCCAGATTTTCCACTACATCTACCAACTACCGACAAACATTGAAAACAAACAAGTAATTTGTGCTTCTTAGCCCTTTTCTCTTTCGAGAAAAGGTGGATCCCTTTCGCCACGTAGAGGC
>LR537579.1:66051-105471 GCA_900883565.2 Caenorhabditis panamensis
GAAGCACGTGAAAGGGGAGGAGACCCGAAGGTCTCCCGGGAGAAAAGAAGGCCTGGCGGAGACCGCCACACACAACTGATTCCCTCGCACAACATGGGCCGTCTAACGGAGACCGTAGCCGGATTCCATGGCACTGTGAGTCGACTAGAGAACAGCATAGGTCAACGCAAGAACGTTGCTTCAACATGTTCCTCCGGTTTGCCCTCATAACACGGAGACCGTGGAGGGTGCCCTCAAGGGGATCTTTTGCGCGTCGACTATCGAGAGCGAGGCCACGCAAAAACGTGGTTCTCGACATCTCACCGGATTGCCCCCATAACACGGAAACCGCGGAGGGTGCCCTCGTGGGGTCTTTTGGTGCGCATTGGACAAAGACGGACAAGAACATGAAGAAACAACAGACAAAAGGCCTTCCACCTCCATCCAGTGGCCTTTAACGCAATCTACTAAATCTCGAGCTCCCTAGCTCTGATTTCCGAATCTCAGTGACCGTTCACTGTTCAACCCGACTGCCGACACCGTTCAATCCCGAATTTTTGCAACCTCAACCAGCCTTTCCCGATCACCGACAGCTCTTCCCAACCTCAGTGGCCTTCCACTTCCAACCAATCCGACACCTTTCCAAACCCGACTCTCAACCTCAGCGGCCCATCCGCTTCCAGCCAATCCGACAACCGACTCCCAACCTCAGCTGACCTTTCCCGAGCACCGACACCTTTTCATCCCGACTCACAACCTCAGTGGCTTTCCACTTCCATCTCCCTACTCCAATACCTGCCCTTCTTCGAGTGTCGCTCCTTTTCGTGTCGCCGTGCCGTCGTGTCGTCGTGCCGCCGCCGAGCCAGAAGACGTAGAAGACGCAGCTGCTCCGGATGCCTGAAAAACACACAATGTTCCTCAAGAAAATCTTTGAAAACCACTCACCGTTCCATTCGGCAGTCGCGGCGGCTGGAGCTTTTGCAGTTGACCGGGAGACGGTGGACTGGCAGCTGAAAAATGATTGAATTGAGGAAAAAATTGGAAAGAACAGAGAGATTTTGAAGAAAAATAGGAAGAAACAGTGCAAAATGAGATGCGGAAGGTGAGAAAACCTAGAAATCGCGGAAAAAGTTCAAAAACGCGAGCGAAATGTAGAGAAACGGAGAGAATTGACGAGAAAAACGCAATTTCTTCCATTTTTCGGCAAAAAACTGACGAAAACAGTGCAAAATGAGGTTTGGAAGGAGAGAAAATCTAAAAATTGCCGGAAAAAGTTCAGAAACGGGAGCGAAAAGACGAGCGGCAGAGAGATTTTGACGGAAAAACGCAATTTCTTTCATTTTTCGACGAAAAACTTGAAAGAAACAGTGCAAAAAGAGATTCGGAAGTAGCGAAACAACAAAAAGAGTGTGAAAACACGAGGAAAACGGCGAAACACCATCCGTTACGTCACCCGGACGGCAAGAATGAACGAACGAGCAGAAAAACAGACGGTTCGGCAGTCGGCGATTCGTGTTTGCGCGCGCGCGTCTTTGAAAAATTTGGTAGATCAAAACGTTTTTTGTTGGTTTTTGTCAAATCCACAAGAAAAATTGAGAAAATCAGTTCAAAAACGAGATTTCTAGCGGAAAAATTGCAAAAAAAAACAGAAAACTTCGCTACAGTAACCCGCGAAAACTTAAAGGCGCATGCCAGATTTCTTTCATTGGGTCTCGACGGGAAATGCTTAGAACAGCTATAAAACGTTGAAATTCTAGTATTTCTGGTTGAAAATTGACGGAAACTTCTAATTTGAGTGTTGCTTCCAATGAAAAACTAGTTTTTATACGCAACTTCAGTGAAAAACTGATAAAATCACCGATTTTCTTCAGAAACGCCTGCTACAGTAAGCGATCAAAATTTAAAGGCGCATGTTAGATTTTGTTTGTTAGGTCTCGACGGGAAACGCTGAAAACAGCAGGAAACGTTGAAATGTTAGTATTTTTGGATCAATCAGGCTGCAAACCCCTTTCGCTATCCGTTTTTATCAAAAAAGGTCAAGAGTTCAAATCATTGAAACTTCCACTTCTCCATTAAACGAAATTTTTCGGTTCTTGAAGTCAATCCCCGCTCCATACGCCGTCAACACATCGACCCCCAAAATCAGCTCATTTTCCATTGGCCCTTCCTCGAAAATCGTCAACACAACGCCCAGCAAACACCCGCCAATCTCCAACTCGACATCCAACACCTTCCCCAATGCCTTCTGAAAGCCTCCGATTCCTTGAGCATCCACGTGGAATCTGCGATCCAATAAGTTCCAGATCCTAGCGCGTTTTGCTGCCGCCTCCGAGATTATGGATAGTTGAGCTCCAGTGTCCACTAGAGCTTTGAATGGCTCTCCGTTGATCTTCAGTGCCACGTGGATCATTGGTG
Source organism: Caenorhabditis panamensis (assembly GCA_900883565.2). Lineage (NCBI taxonomy): Eukaryota > Metazoa > Nematoda > Chromadorea > Rhabditida > Rhabditidae > Caenorhabditis > Caenorhabditis panamensis. The sequence goes on from LR537579.1 coordinate 68,446, forward strand.
TTTTGACGAAGAACTGCGCCATTTTGTCTGTCGCGTTCTTGTAGGCCTTTCTCAACTCCATTAGCACCTTGTACTTTTCACATTTCCTATCGTAGACCATGAGTTCCATGTTGTCAAAGTGACTGATATCCTGAAAGTGTTAGGTTCATAGTTTCCCTCTATTTCGCTCACCAAATCCAATACACCTGCACTCCAAATCTCGGTATCCCCACAGAGAACCACAAAATCCGGGTTAAAACAGCCAAAACTATTGAAAATTATCAGTTCCATACGGTCTTCCGGAGCCACTTGGATGCGTTTTGGAGGGATGTCCTCTTTTTCAGTGATAAGGCCAATTGATAGGGTGATCATTGTTGGGAATAATTGGGAAGGGATAACAGAAGAGTGATAAAGAGGGGAAAGGTTAGGGTGTCACGGGAAAGGGCTCAGGAGTTCAAAAAAATCTTTCTAACACATTTATTTCCCATTCTCTCATTCAATCAAAGACAATACAAAAAGTAAACTTCCGTCCTATCTGCTGCCGACCTTCTTGAAGTCCGATGGATCCCAACGAGCTCTGAAAATGTATTATGTTCCAGGTATTCTCTCTCCTTTTTGACTTACGATGGTCCAATAAGACATAGAGATCCGAATCCCACAGTGTCTCCAGTCAAGCCAATGTAGTCGCGAACCTGTTGATCGAATGGTGGAAGAGGTTCGGAGCATTTCTTCGGAACACATCCCATCTTTGTCTGAGCCGGGTTGAGCACTTCAAAGTGGAACATTGAGAATTTCGGATTGTTGATTTGCGCATCAATCATGTTTGCGAATTGATCAATTGCAGCCTTGACTTCCGGATTCAAAGGAGACTTTTGAGCTTCAGCAGCAACACCAATCACTTTCGCGATGAACGTAACCAGCTTGGCACCATTCTCATCTGGATCGTCAGGAAAGAAGCGGTAGTTGTGAGCGTGTTTGTAGTCGCAGTGAGGTTCGTTCAGGGAAGCGGCAGTCCTGACAAGTTGCTCATCCCAAACCAAATCCGGCATACGTATTCCCACTTGTTTTCCCATTTCTTGACGAACTCTGTTGATCTGGGCTAGGTCCGCAGGGGTGACAGTTCTCTTGACGATTTGGTGATGGATGGAGGTGTTCATGGGGTAGGTGTAGACACCTGAAGCTATTAGTCAAAGGATCCAGAAACCAAAGAACATTACCATGAAGGACCAGAAGCCCAATGAGCAATGGCAGGTTCATCATTGAAGACTGAATGGTTATCAGTTGGGAGAACGGTCCTTTTATAGTGAAGCTTATCAGTCGGTATCAGTCTAACTGATAAGGTTCTAATCAGAAGGAAGGTTCTAATCAAGCGTTTATTATCTCTTTTATCATCGAGTCAAAGAGTTCACAATCAGTTCAAAAACGGGTCATCCAACTTCAAAGCGGCCACCTTCTTGAATGTCGAGTGATCCCAACTTGGCCTGAAATATGTTGCAGAGTAAATGACAATGGGATCCTGTTAACTTACGATGGTCCAATCATACAAACTGTTTTAAAAACGTAGACACCATCCCCCATATCGAGTTTTTTGAAGGTTTCCTCTGGCGACCAGAGGAACTCCATACACTTCTTCGGAGCACATCCGATTTTGGTCTGGGCAGGGTTTAGGAGCTCAAAGTGATACAAATGGCCTTTGTTGATTTGGGTTTGCATATACTTTGCAAGCTGATCATATGCTTCCTTTTCCGTCGCATTGAGTCCTTTCGGGTAGCTTTTCACTCCGGCTCCATGAGCAAAAAGAGCCACGAGGAACTTGTTCAACTTGACACCATTCTCATCAGGAGCATCTGCGAAGGCACGATAGTTGAGTCCATGGGAGAGTGTGGGGCAAATAAGACTTGAATCATTGATAGCAGCAGCTTTCCTGACGAGTTGCTCATCCCATACCAGATTCGGAACTTTGATTCCTGAGGCTTCGGCCATCAGGCGACGGTATTCATTGGCGTCGGCGACTTCTGCGGGGGTGGCGATTTTGCGGACTGGGTGGGTGGAGGCTCCATAGAAGACCAGGATTCCAAAGTAGAAGGAGAGGTTCATTTTGAATGGGTATCAATGCTTATCAGTAGCTTTTACCAATCCTTTTATACTCTTCAAGAAGCTGATAATCAGTGTTGTTTCTCTGATTAGATCTTATCTGTCTTATCAAACTGATATCCCACTGATAAACTGATTACAGATCCCCTATAAAAAGAGCCTGGTTTCCACTGATAAGCACAAATCTCCACTCCTTGGCCGCCTCCCCGGATACGCAGGAAAACCATCGATTTCAACGAAAACAACAACCTTGCGACAATAGGAAAATGGTCTTCTGATCATTGGAGCCCAAGGAACCCAAAGCGCCACCAACGGACCATGTCCCCCTTCAAGAATCGATCTCTCCTCTCCAAATGCTTTGATAAGGAATAAATTGATTTTTAGTTTGTTCTGCTTTGAGCTTTTCTGATCCTCTGGGATGTTTCCCGTGACAATCTGATCCAATCTGGGATGAGGAACTCATCAAGATTGTTAACTTCTTGAAAATGTCTAACTTTTATCATCGAGTTCTGTTCAAAAACGGGTCTTCCGGCTTCATTGCTCTGCTCTCCTACTTCATGAGCGGAAAGAGCCACGAGGAATAGATAGTGCAATTCTAGAGAACAAGAAAATCAGGGACGGATCCCGCAGAGCCCCTTTACGCCCCAAAACAACAATTTGATAAACTTAAAACCAATTTATTCCTTATCAAAGCATTTGGAGAGGAGAGATCGATTCTTGAAGGGGGACATTGCCCGTTGGTGGCTCTGGGCTCCGTGGGCTCCAATGATCAGAAGACCATTTTCCTATTGTCGCAAGGTTGTTGTTTTCGTTGAAATCGATGGTTTTCCTGCGTATCCGGGGAGGCGGCCAAGGAGTGGAGATTTGTGCTTATCAGTGGGAACTAGGCTCCTTTTATAGGGATTTGTAATCAGTTTATCAGTGGGGTATCAGTTTGTGAGGAGAGATAAGATCTAATCAGAAAACACTGATAATGAAACTTCTGATAATCAGCTTCCTGAAGGGTATAAAAGGCCCCGAAAAGCAACTGATAACCATTGATAACCATTCAAAATGAACCTCTCCTTCTACTTTGGAATCCTGGTCTTCTATGGAGCCTCCACCCACCCTGTCCGCAAAATCGCCACCCCCGCAGAAGTCGCCGACGCCAATGAGTACCGTCGAATGATGTCTGAAGCCTCAGGAATCAAAGTTCCGAATCTGGTATGGGATGAGCAACTCGTCAGGAAAGCTGCCGCTCTCAATGATTCAAGGCTTATTTGCTCGAAACTCTCCCATGGACTCAACTACCGTGTCTTCCCGGATGCTCCTGATGAGAATGGTCTCAAGATGAACAAGTTTCTCGTGCGTCTTTTCGCTCATGGAGCCGGAGTGCAGAGCTATCCGAAAGGACTCAATGCCACTGAAAAAGATGTATATGATCAGATTGCAAAGCTTGCGCAGACCGGGATCAACAAAGGATCTTTGTATCACTTTGAGCTCCTCAACCCAGCACAAACCAAAATCGGATGCGCTCCAATTGAGTGTATGGAATTGCTCTGGTCGCCAAAGGAATTCTTCCAAAAACTCGACATGGGATTTGGTTTTTACGTTTATAAAACAGTTTGTATGATTGGACCATCGTAAGTCGACAGGATCCAAAGTCAGCTCCACATTTGTAATGTTTCAGGCCAAGTTGGGATCACGCGACGTTCAAGAAAGTGGCCGCTTTGAAGTTGGATGACCCGTTTTTGAACTGATTGTGAACTCTTTGATTCGATGATAATTGGGATAATAAAAGCTTGACCTTCTGATCAGAACTTTATCAGTTTAACTGATACCGACTGATAAGTTTTCGGTATAAAAGGGCCTTCTCTAAACTGATAACCATTCAGTCTACAATGATGAACCTGCCACTGCTCATTGGGCTTCTGGTCCTTCATGGTAATATTCTTTGGTTTCTGGATCTCTTGACTAACAGTTTCAGGTGTCTATACCTACCCCATGAACACCTCCATCCATCACCACGTCGTCAAGAGAACTGTCACCCCTGCTAACATTGCCGAGATCAACAGACTTCGTCAAGAAATTCAGAAACAAGTGGGAATAAGTATGCCGGATCTGGTTTGGGATGAGGAACTTGCCAGGACCGCCGCTTCCCTAGACGAACCTTACTGCGACTACAAACATGCTCACAACTACCGCTTCTTTCCTGATGATCCCGATGAAAATGGTGCCAAGCTGGTTACGTTCATCGCGAAAGTGATTGGTATTGCCGCTGGAGCTCAAAGTTATCCTGGCGATTTGAAACCGGAAGTCAGAGCTGCAATTGACCAATTCGCGACAGTTCTTGGTTCGCAAATCAACAATCCGGGATTCACTATGTTCCACTTCGAAGTGCTCAACCCGGCTCAGACCAAGATGGGATGTGTTCCGAAGAAATGCTCCGAACCTCTTCCGCCATTCGATCAACAGATTCGTGACTACATTGGCTTGACTGGAGACACTGTGGGATTCGGATCTCTCTGTCTTATTGGACCATCGTAAGTCAAAAAGCAGCTAGAAAACCCGGAACATACTACATTTTTAGAGCTCTTTGGGATCCATCGGACTTCATTAAGGCTGGCAGCAGATAGCCCTGGCAGTTTCGGTGTAATTGGACGGGTCTCCATTATGTACTCTTTTCTCTGACTTCTGTTATTGGTTGAATGGAAAATGAGAAATAAATGTGTTAGAAAGTTTCTAATTCTCTTTTTGAGTTCTTGCCGAAACCTGGATCTTCTGATTAGATCCTAATCTTTCATACCCCTGATAACGCCTTATCACTCCTTACTGATAATCAGTTAAACTGATATCCACTGATAAGCTTTCAGTATAAAAGGCCCCTTCTCCCAACTGATAACCATTCAGTCTACCAACTCCTCTTCGCCGATTCAACGACTACACCTTCGTCTCCAACAAAAACAACAACTTGGCGTCGGAAGATGAACCTGCCACTCTACATCGGACTCCTGGTCCTTTATGGTAACGATTTGGAGCCTCAGGATCCCTTGACTGTCATCTTCAGGTGTCTGCACCCACCCCATGAACACCTCCATCCGTCACCACATCGTCAAGAGAGTTTCCACCCCTGCTGACATTGCCGAGGTCAACAGACTTCGTCAAGAAATAGCCAGAGTGGCTGGGATAAGTATGCCGGATCTGGTTTGGGATGAGGAACTTGCCAGGATTGCCGCTTCCCTGAAGGAACCCAACTGCGACTACACAAATGCTTACAATTACCGCTTCATTCCTGATGATCCGGATGAGAATGCTGCCAAGTTCATTGCCTTCATTGCTACCATGATTGGTGTTGCTGCTGGTGCTCAAGCGAATTTCGACAAGTTGAATTCTCAACAAAGGGAAGCTCTCCAAGCATTTGCAAATCAATTGGATTCGCAGATCAACACCCCGAAGTTCACATTGTTCCACTTTGAAGTGCTCAACCCGGCTCAGACAAAGATGGGATGTGCTCCAAATCAATGCTCCGAACCTCTTCCGCCAATGGATCAGCAAACTCGCGAATTCTTTGGATTAACTGGGCAGAATGTAGGATTCGGATCCCTCTGCCTCATCGGACCATCGTAAGTTTTCTCATAACTTCAGATCTGTAAAACTAGACGTTTCAGCAATCGCTGGGATCCCGCGACGTTCAAGCAGGTTGGCATCACTCAATCCAGCACCAACACCTTCTCGATGGACACTGCTGTCACTCTTCTATTGATCTCTGTCGTGTACTCTTTCTTTTGATTGATTGGTTTATTGAATGAAAATGTCAGAGGAATCAATTGTAACCCAAACTACATAGGTCGATAAAGAGGGAGAGAGTGAGAGACAATAAGAAACGCAGACAGTGAACGAATAATGGAAGAGGGCGCGCTGTCGATACAGCGCGGCGTAGAGTGGAGGCGCACCTGTATTGATCTTCGTCAATCCTCGTCATTCGTCCCAATTCCTCTCTCTGCAATTGGTGACCAATCTCGCTCTTCTCAAAATCAATGGAACGGTTCGTTTTGTCAATTTTCTTTCCTTTTCAATCATTTTCCTGTTTTCAGAATGGAAACCAACTTCAATCTTCAACCATCGTCAATCTTCTCTCTTCTCAATCAACAATGCACATTTCATGTGAGTTCGGGTTACTGTTTTGGCTACTCTGGGTTTTTGATAATGGGGGCATTGTGTGTTTACAAAAAACACAGCGAATATTTTCAACTTTCTGATGTTGTTCGCTGTTTACATTGAAAAATCAATACATCCGGGGGTCTTCAATAACATGAAAATGGGAGCGAACACTTTCTGACACATTTCTTATCCATTATCCGATTGAATCAAAAACAAGCACTTTTTTTTTTGGGTTTTGGAATTTTTCTGAAAATGGAAAACTTCACTTTGGACCTCCTTTTTCTTTACTGGTCCATCTAGTATTGAAAACTAAACCGGGGGCTCTTGTTTTCTGTGCTGATCCTATGGTTCTCGAAGCACTCGAATGTTAGGTGATCGCTTCCAAGTGTGATCCTTGTCTCGTGGTTTCTTGGATCGGAACAACTGTTGGAAACTTTTCCGGGGGTCTATGTTTTGTAAACTGTTTTCCTCAGTTCTGACTAACTCAACACTTCACTTATTACCTTCTTCTTGTTTCTTCTTTTTATGTATCCTTGCTTTTCGAAAACATAATAAAGATCTTTCTAACACATTTATTTTCCATTTTCTCATTCAATCAAAGACATAAAAGGGTAAGCTTCTAGACTATCTGCTGCCGGCCTTCTTGAAGTCCGATGGATCCCAACGAGCTCTGAAAATGAAGAATGTTTGGGGTCTTCTAGCTGCTTTTTGGCTTACGATGGTCCAATAAGACAGAGAGATCCGAATCCTGCAGTGTCTCCAGTCAAACCAATGTAGTCGCGAATCTGGCGATCCAATGTCGGGAGATGTTGGGAGCAAGTCTTCGGAACGCATCCTATCTTGCTCTGAGCCGGGTTTAGCACTTCAAAGTGGAACAATGTGAAGTCCGGATCATTGATTTTCGCATCAATAACTTTCGCGAGTTCGTCAATCACAGCTCTGACTTCCGGTTTCAAATCGCGAGGATAGTTTTGAGTTCTTGAAGCAACACCAATCGCAGTCGCAAAGAACGCCATCATCTTGGCAGCATTCTCATCCGGATCATCAGGCAAGAAGCGGTAGTTGTGAGCATGTTTGTAGTCGCAGTTAGGTTCGTTCAAAGAAGCAGCAGTCCTGACAAGTTCCTCATCCCAAATCAGATCCGGCACACTCATCCCCCCTTGTTTTTGCATTTCTTGACGAACTCTGTTGATCTCGGCAATGTCCGCAGGGGTGGCAACTCTTTTGATGATGTGGTGACTGATGGAGGTGTTCATGGGGTAGGAACAAACACCTGAAGCTGTTAGTCAAGGGATCCCGAAACCAAGGAACATTACCATGAAGGACCAGGAGCCCGATGAAGAGTGGAATTCTCATCTTCCGAGGCAAAGTTGTTGTTTTTGTTGGAGATGAAGGTGTTGTCGTTGAATCGGCGAAGAGGAGTTGGTAGACTGAATGGTTATCAGTAGAGAGAAGGTCCTTTTGTAGTGAAAGCTTATCAGTTCAACTGATTATCAGTAGGGAGTGATAAGGCGTTATCAGTAGGATGAGAAGATGAGGATTTTATCAGAAAAAGAAAAGTCGCAAAACACTTTATTCACTGTTAAAAAACCATCAAAATCACCATAAATACAGAAAGAAGAGAAGTTCCATACCACCCGGATCCATCGGTAGTTGTCTCCACGGAAGGCGTCGCAGGGGAAAGTTCCGGGTTGTTGTTGTCCTTGTAAGTCTGCGTAACGGGAGGAGGAACCATCTGAACTGTCATCCCATTTAGTCGTCTCCTGAAACAAAGCTCTGAACATTAGAAGTTCTACAGAGCTACTCACTTTGGACCGAACACACAAATTCCCGTTGGCCGCGCACCAGCAAAAATGCAACTGAAGAATTTTGAACATCCAACTTTCTCCTGCTGCGGAATCAGATACTCGAGAGCCTCAAGACTGGCGGAAGAGCCGCTGAAGGTGTGGAACATGATCCCGAAGAATCTCTGCGGGTCCTTGTCCAAAAGCTGTAAGTCGTTGTCGAGAGTTCCAGGAAGACTGTCACTTGGGCGAAACTTCGAATAGCGGTAGTCGGGGCCATGAGCAAAGGGAGTAGAGCAGTTGATAGTCATTTTCTCTGCTTCCTTTTTGAGACCCTCATCCCAGACCTAAACACTTCTATCTGGAAACATCAAGTAACTCGGAGGCTTACCAAATCGTTCATAATTATCCCATACTTCTTCCCAAACAGTTGACGACCTTTGTTCAAATTGTCGGCGAACTCTGGGACTTCGTTGGAGGAGCCGAAGAAACTGGTGAAGAGGTCTTTGTCAGCAGACACTTGATGCACGGAGTGGAGCAGGAGGATGATGGCGGTGGTGACGAGAAGGATTCCCATCTTTGGTCGTCGCAGAGGTGTTGTTTTCGTTGGAGACAAGGTGTTTGTTTGAATGAAGGAACTGACCAGAAGCTCCCCCTTTTATAGCGATTTTGGAGATCTTTATCTCTTCGGGGGGTCACGTGACGTGAATTCAAATCTGCTTGGATTTTGGATGCGTTGCGTGTGCGTTGCGGTTGTTTGTTGGATTCAAAGTTCACACTTTATTGTCAGTTGCACAATCAGAAGTTCATGTAAAGAGCGAAAAGAAGGGAGAAGAGGGAAATTCCAAACGACCATGGTGCACTCGAGGATTCCGCAAATCCAATATCGGCGACTTGCACGGTTCCTTTCGGTCCAAGGAGGCACAAGCCTTCAAACGAGTATCGCGTTCCGTTCTTCGTCGCAATGCTTCTTCGCACATCCGATTTTGGTTTGAAGTGGGTGGAGTTGTTCTAAATAGTGAAAGCTGATTTTTGGATCCTGTGCGATCTTGTTCAGCAACACTTGATGCTTTTTCAACAGTGCTTGGAAATCTCCGTTGTAGATTTCATCCTTAAAATCAGCTCGGAAATCGGCAAGAAAGTCGTGAATGCCACGAGGCATTTCCGCCACGTAGTTGTAGCCGTTTCCAATAGGAGACACACGGTACTCGGAGCGATGAGTCCATTCTCTGCAGGCCGAGGAGAAGTGTTTAGCTGCAGTAGCAAGATCGTCATCCCAGATCTGGAATACTAATGATAATGGGAGCCAAACAAGAGTTCGCTCACCAGATTGTTCATGTTGGTGATCTTAAACATTTTCACAGCTTCCTGTCTTTGGCTCTGTTCCAAAAAAGAGGGATCTAGAAAAAAAAGAGGGATCTGGAAAAAAAAGAGGGATCTTAAAAAAAAAGAGGGATCTAAACAAAAAAGAGGGATCAAAACAAAATAGAGGGATCTGGAAAAAAAAGAGGGATCTTTAAAAAAAGGTAGAAATATTGATAGTTTTTAGTCAGAAATTGATGTAAATGATACCTGGCATCTTTTCTGTGCCTATACGTGGCCTGTTGTCTACTATTACAAAACATAATTTTACAATGAATGAGCCTTTTTGACAGATTTGGATAGACTTTTCATGAGTAAGAAGCTATTATTTGTGTTTCTGCTAGAGTAGAGACAATGTACAAGAGCCATTTCATCGTTTTTGGACCTCAAACCCGCATTTTTTCGTAGAAAAGTGAACGGTGTGTACTAACAATCAGTTAACATAAACATCGGATCGGGGTCATAGGTTATATTCTCTCTATTTCCTGACGATAATCTTTTCATTTTCACATGTTTTTCTAAGATCCCTCTTTTTTTTCTAGATCCCTCTTTTTTGTTTTGATCCCTCTTTTTTGTTTAGATCCCTCTTTTTTTTAAAGATCCCTCTTTTTTTTCTAGATCCCTCTTTTTTTTTAAGATCCCTCTTTTTTGGAACAGAGCCCTGTCTTTTCCTGTTAATGTCGTTCATATCGTTTTTGGTTGGGATAGGCCATTGGGACGCGACGAGTTGCACTGAAACATCCTGTTGCATCCTGGGATCCCCGGAGCAGCAACTTACCGTAGAGAAGAACGGCAAAGATGCCGAGAAGCGCCTTCATTGTTGAGTTTTCTGATGGACAGACTGATTGGACTGGGGATCTCGCTGGCTTTTATATGAAGAGTTGGAGATCTTTATCTCTTTCGGAAAGGTCAAGGTCACGCGGAATTTTGAAAACGGTTTGTTCAAGGCACAAAACGTCAAGTAAAAAGAGCTACAAAACCATGTCACGCAAAAAACCGCTAGAGCATAGAACCAGAAAAAAACGGGTTTTATCAGTGCGATGGAAGACGGAGTCAAGGATTTTCTATCTGCTACCGCTAACTTTACAACACAGCTGATAACAGTAGAGTCCCTTTCAAGTGAGTTTCGCTCGAAAAACAATCAAAGAACCGAAAATGTTCACTTTATTCAAAAAAGAAACCAAGCCACAAAGGCGCCAATCAAACCGAGTGCCAGATTCCCAGTTGCCGAGTCCGTTTTCGATTCCGTCGTCGAGTCCGTCACCACACTTCTCGCCGTGGTTGGCGCGATGCTCTTCGTAGTGTCCGTTCCGAGGCTTCTTTCGGGATCCGCCCCCATAGATAAAGCCGGGAATCCAGGAAATCCGATATCAGAAACTTGCACGGTTCCTTTCGGTCCAAGGAGGCACAACCCTTCAAACGAGTACGACTTTCCGTTCTTCTTCCCGTCGCAATGCTTCTTCGCACATCCGATTTTGGTTTGAAGTGGGTGGAAATCTTCGAAATGATGTAAATTGATTGTTGGATCCTGTCCGATCCTGTTCAGCAACTCTCGATGATTGTTCAGCAAAGCTCGGAGATCTCCGTTGTAAGTATCATTGATTGAATCTTTGCGAAATTCGGCAGTAAAGGTGTCGATGCCACGGGGCAACTCCGCCACGTAGTCGTAACCGTTTCCAATAGGAGACACACGGTATTCGGGACGATGGGTCCATTCTCTGCAGGCCGAGGAGAAGCGGTTAGCTGCGGTAGCAAGATCGTCATCCCAGACCTGGAATTGACATGTCTTGAACAGTCAGTCAAACTAGAATGACTCGCCAGATTGTTCATGTTGGTGATCTTCAACATTTTCGCCACTTCCTGTCTATTTTTGTTAATGTTTTTCACATCGGTTGGGATAGGCCATTGGGACACGACGAGTTGCACTGAAACATCCTGTTGCGTCGTGGGATCCCGGGAGCAGCAACTTACCGTAGAGAAGAACGACAAAGATGCCGAGAAGCGCCTTCATTGTTGAGTTTTCTGGTGGACAGACTGATTAGACTGGGGGTCTCGCTGGCTTTTATATGAAGAGTTGGAGATCTTTATCTCTTTTTGGAAAGGTCAATGTCACGTAGAAATTGAAAATGATGACAACGCGGTACAGTTTCGCTAGAGCTTTGCAAAATTAAGGAAACATGGATTGGAGCTCTCTACATTGTTCTTCGACATAGAGCTACAGAGCTGATAGCAATGATGATTTTGAAAAGCGTTCATTTATTAGTTGATTGATGGATTCACATGGAATAGACAAAGAGAGTTAGGAACACATTGATGATGGTGATAGTGGACTTGGAGCTGGATTCTTTGTTCTCTTTATTCACAAAAGAAACAAAGCCACAAAGGCACCAATCAAACCGAGTGCCAGATTCCCAGTCGCCGAGTCCGTCTCCCATTCCGTCCACGTGTCAGTCACCACACTTCTCGCCGTGATTGGCGCGATGCTCTTCCTAGTGCCTGTTCCGAGGCTTCTTTCGGGACCCGCCCTTATAGCTGGAGTCGGGAATCCAGCAAATCCGACATCGGCGACTTGAATGGTTCCTTTCGGTCCAAGAAGACACAACCCCTTCAATGAGTACCGCGTTCCGTCCTTCTCTCCAGTACACTGATTCACCGCACATCCGATTTTGGTTTGAAGCGGGTGGTAACTTTCAAGACCACCAAAGATGATTGTCGGATCCTGTCCGAGTCGATCAAGGGACGCTTTGTGCTTGTTCAGAAGAGCTCTGATATCTCCTTGGTAAGTGTCAACCTTCAAGTCTCGTTCGTAGTCCGCAAAGAATTCTTTGAGGCCAATTGAATTTCTATCGATAGTCAAGTAGGCTCCTCCAATTGGCCACACACGGTAGTCGGAGCTATGTTTCCATCTTTCACAATCCGTCGGAAAGCCAAAAGCTTTGTCAGCAAGACCTTCATCCCATTTCTGGAATACCAATGTTTCTGGGATCCAAACTAGAGTTCGCTCACCAATTTGTTCATGTTGGTGATATTCATCTCTTTCGCTCCGATCTGTCTTATCTTGTTAATGTCATTGACATCGATTTCCGTTGGGGGGTTCATTTGAGACACGACGAGTTGCACTGTAACATCCTGTTGCGTCGTGGGATCCCTGGAGGAGTGGCTTACCGTAGAGAAGAATAGCAAAGATGCCGAGAAGAGCCTTCATCGCGTTCTGGTGGACAGACTGATTGGACTGGGGGTCTCGCTGGCTTTTATATGAAGAGTTGGAAATCGTTATCTCTTTTGGAAAGGTCAGGGTCACTTTGACAACAAATTTGATAGCAAGTTGAAAACCACTATGAATGAAGGTCACGTGTTTTCAATATGAACTTTTTTGTCTTGATTTACAATTAGAGAGTTCCGAGACGTTTATTCAAGAGATCAATGCAAAGACAAGATCATGGAGATCACAAGTACAAGAGCAATGTTGAGAGCGGTCGCCGATGAAGCTTCAGTGGTTGCAGCTGGAGTTGGAGTCGGGGGCAGAGCCACAGTGGTGGTTTGTTGTGGTGAAACATCAGCGTCCGTTGCCTCTTCCGCGGGAGATTCAGGAGCCATTGTCACTACATCTCTAATGCTGTGCTCCACATGAACATCCCGGTTCTTCTTGTCCTTCTTCAAAGCGTTCACGGCGCGGTCCCCAGCTACCGAAGTCCAATCGTTCCTAGAAACAACTTATCTGTTTTGGAATTGACACTTTGAGCAACTTACTTTTTTCCAATGAGGCACAACGTACTGAACGTCATGCTTCCAGACACGCCGATTGGTTCACGGACATCCAGGACTGGCATGGTACACTGAGACTGGACACATCCAATTGCGTTCTGATCCGGATTGAGCATTTCAAATTGGAACAACGAGACGTTTGCTATATTCTTTGCGATGGCGTCTCTTACAAGTGACATAATGCCTGGTGTAAGCACTACATTGTTAACTTCCGGTGAATCCGTGAGGCAGGAATACAGAAAGTTGGTGAACAGACTGCCATTTTTGTCAGGACCATCCACGAAGAAGCGGTAGTCGCTGCCGTGCTTCCAGTTGCTACAATCTCCTTCGAAAGTTTTCGCCTTGTCAGCAAGTTCTTGGTCCCATTTCAGATCCTGCACTGGTTGACCCATTTCTCGTCTCAACTCGTTGATAGCGGTGAAGTCGTAGAAATCGCCGGTTTCTCGTTTCACTGGCAGCCTCCGTGTATCTTTTTTGAAGATGTCAAGAGAACTTGATCAGTCTGTTCATTGAGTTAAGTAGACAAGTTCCGAGGGCTGCAGTTGCATGATTTGGCTGACAATCCTTGGTTTTTTTCTAGTTTTCTTTTGGGTTACTCTAGAACGGGAACATGAGCTATATTGAAAAAGTTCCAAGATGTTTATTCAAGAGATCAATGCAAAGACAAGATCATGGAGATCACGAGTACAAGAGCAAAGTTGAGAGCGGTTGCCAATGCAGGAGAAGACCCCATCAACGACTTCTGTCCGGCAACCTGAGCTTTGCCAGCAGCATACTCAACTTTCTGCAAATCTTCCGTAGGCCAGGTTTTCCTGAAACAACGTTCAAACTGTCTAGTTGTCAAATGACAACTCACGATGGTCCAAGAACACACATGACGTCGAACGAGTAGGTGTTTCCAACAAGCTGATCGCCCAACACTTCTTTCAACCATGCTTCTATGACTCCAGTGCAATGAGATTGAGCACATCCGATCTTGGTTTGAGAAGGGTTGAAAAGCTCCAAATGTTGAAGACTGATTCGATCGACTTCTTTTTCCAATTGTGTCTTCATTGCCATAGCCTGTTTTCTTTGTTCCACTGTCAGAGCAATGTTATCCAGGTTATCAAGGGCCAGAAACACGACGTAGAAGAGTTCCACTAGCTTGGCACCATTTTGATCGGGTCCGTCCATGAAGACACGGAAGTTCGGGCCAGTTGCAATAACGTTGCAATCGCTTGGCAGGTTCTTCGCGGTAGCAACCAGATTCTCATCCCATTCCTAAACAGCTCAATGATGTTTGAATGCTTCAAAGTCCACTCTAACCAGATCCGGCATGCTTACACCCTTGGGCATGTAATTCGCAACGGCGCGACGCAACTCGTTGATTTTGGACATGTCGGGTTTCTCGGCGTATCTCTTGGTTCGGTTCAGCGGCGTCGACGTGACGAGTTGCACTGAAAATCCATCGGTTCATCTTCAAAACCATCTGGATCCTTTGGTTCCATACCGCAGACGACGAGGATTGCGATCCCCAGGAGAACCTTCATTATCGGACTTCGAAGTAGAGGTTGTCGTTGATTCCAGTTTTTGAAAACTGAAGTTATGAAGGATTGCTCCCCCTTTTATAGCGATTGTAGAGACCGTTATCTCTTGGTTGGACTGATAAGCTGATAGGACCAATGTATTGATAAGCTGATAAGGTAGAAGATTAGACTTTTGTGATAAGGGAGAATCAGTTCTAACTTCAAGTTCTCTCTTGCACATCATGGTGAGTTGTTTATGCTTGTGTTTCTTTGGGAAAACTTTGGGTATGTGGAGGCTTTAGAAACGTTTATTCATGGATTGATTGATGGATTCAAATGAAATAGACAAAGAGAGTTAGGAACACATTGATGATGGTGATAGTGGATTTGGAGCTGGATTCCTCGGTCTTCTCGGCAGGCTTTTCGGTGGGCTTAAACGTTTCGCCAATCTTCACAGCAGTGTCTAAACGGGCAATTTGAGCGCGTGGCACATCCATTCTACACAATCCCTTATGATCCTTCCTCATCGAGCACTTTGATCCCGGCTCACCCCATTTGACGTCGTCGAATTTGACAGTGTTCCTGAATCGATCCGCTTTGAAACTCTAGCACGTCAGTGAAACTTACAATGGTCCAAACAGACAAACAGCTGGGATGATCTGCCCGTTCTGGTCTGCATCGCAACTTCGAGCAGCACATCCGACTTTTGTTTGAGTTGGTATCTGGGATTCCAAGCCGAAAAAAGTGACTGTCGGGTCATTTCCGTGCAATTTGATAACAAATTCGACGAGTGCAGCATACATTTCCACCTCTGTTTTGTTTTGTGAATAAAGTTGATCTCGATCTGGAAATGTTCACAAAAAAGGTAAAAATTGAGACTTGAAACCCCACTTTTGTGCATTTTCTGAGCATGATAAGGCCCCAAAGCATATTCCTTCGGTCCAACAGGCATGAAACGGTAGTCCGAACCATGCTTCCACTCCTTACAGTCATCTGACATCGCTTTTGCCTTTCCGACAAGACCCTCATCCCAGGCCAGCTCATTCATGTTGGCAATTTCGGCTTTATGGGCAAACTCCCAACGTCCTTCGTTGAGGTTTTTAAGAGTTGGAACCAGGGACGCGGTGGTGTGGAGCACTGAAGCATCTTGTTGCGTCGTGGGATCCCCGGAGTACTGGCTTACCGTAGAGAAGAACGGCAAAGATGCCGAGAAGCGCCTTCATTGTTGAGTTTTCTGGTGGACAGACTGATTGGACTGGGAGTCTCGCTGGCTTTTATATGAAGAGTTGGAGATCTTTATCTCTTTCGAGAAGGTCGGGGTCACGTGAGAAATCATGAACTGAAGAAAACGCTTTTACTTTATTCATCAAAATCTCACAAGAAAGGTGGAAGATTAGACATTGGCTGATAAGGAAGAATCAGTTCTAATTGTAAGTTGAATGTTCTTCTCGCACATCATCAGTGGGTTTCATTCAGTTGGTGAGTTGTTTCTGTTCATGTGGGAGCTTTAGAAACGTTTATTCATAGATTGATTGATGGATTCACATGAAATAGACAAAGATGAGAGTTAGGAACACATTGATGATGGTGATGGTGGACTTGGAGTTGGATTTCACCTCCATTTTGCACAATCCACGATCATTCTTCCCGGTGGAGCACGCAGATCCCGGCTCACCCCATTTGACGTCGGCGAATTTGATAGTGTTCCTGAGGATATGAAGTTTTCTAATTGGAATTGATAGAGATAGTTTGGAATTGTAGTTTTCACATTTCAGACCTGCTCAAAAACACCAGGAACCCACTCTGAAGAGTCTCAAAAGGCCTGATTTTCAATGTTTCTTTCTCTCTTCTCTAGTTACACAAAAATCACACTTACGAGGGTCCAAACAGGCAAACAGCTGGGATGATCTGCCCTTTCTGATCCGCCTCGCAACTTCGAACAGCGCATCCAACTCTTGTTTGAGTCGGCATGTGGTATTCCAGGAAAAATAACGTCACCTTTGGAAGGTTTCCGTGCATATTGATGACGTTTTCGACGTATAAAACATACGCTTTCACCAGTTTTTCGTCTTGTGCGAAAATTAGCTTGCGTTCTGAAAGTTTTCACCAAAAACGGAGAAACGCGACTTGAAAACTCACCTTCTTGCAATTTCTGAGCTTCACTAGACCCCAAAGCATATTCCTTTGGTCCAACCGGCATGAAACGGTAATCCGAACCATGCTTCCACTCCTTACAGTCCTCTGACATCGCGTTTGCCTTTCCGGCAAGACTTTCATCCCAGACCAGTTCATTCATGTTGGAAATTTTGGTTTGATGAGCAAACTCCCGACGTTCTTCGTTGAGTTCTTGAAGAGTTGGAAGCAGGGTTGCGTATCTTTTGACAATCACTGGGGACGCGGTGGTGTAGAGCACTGAAACATCCTATAGCGTCGTGGGATCCCTGGAGTAGTGACTTACAGTAGAGAAGAACGGCAAAGATGCCGAGAAGCGCCTTCATTGTTGAGTTTTCTGGTAGACAGACTGATTGGACTGGGGGGTCCCGCCGGCTTTTATACGGAAACTTGGAGATCTTTATCTCTTTTGGAAAGGTCAGGGTCACGTGGAAGTCAGAAAATTCACTTTATTCATCAAAATCTCACAAGAAAAGAGAAAGAACCATGGAGATCACAAGTACAAGAATGATGTTGAGTGGTTCCGCCGAGGAAGTGGTCGTTGGAAGGGGTCCCACTTGACCAAGAGGTTGGTTTGGGATCTGGTTTTGGCTTGTGATCCCGGTCAATGGTATGCGAGTAGGATTGGCGTATTCCTGATTGTGGCCATCTCCGTTGTCCTCTCCGGTGTAATCCCCTATATCGGGTTCGGCTTGTGGTTGTTCCATTGGCGCGTAGTCCCCACCGGCTCCCAAGTGTCTTGGCATTTGCTTATCGTCGACAATGTGTTGAATGGTTTGCGATTTAGCAGAAGCGTGTTGAATACCCGACAAGCGATCCATTGGCCAATCTCCTGAAGGTCCCAAAACACACATGTAGTCGAACGAGTAGGTGGTTCCAACGATTCCCAATGTTGCCTTCATGCTGCTATCGATCTCCGAAGGAATTACACCAGTACATCTCGACAGAGCGCATCCGATCTTGGTTTGGAGAGGATTGAGCAGCTCAAAATGCAACGCTGATCCTTTACGGAGGCCTGCTTCGAATTCAGCTTTCGCTTGCTGTACTTGGATCCTCTGTTGGGCAGTCAGCGGCAACTCGTCGGCGTTCGCAATGGCGAAGAGTCCAATGTAGTAGGCGACAATCATCCGGACTGCATTCGGATCGGGGCCTTCTGGCATGACACGGTAGTTGGGTCCGTTGTCGATTCTGTTGCAATCGTTCGACAATCCCTTCGCAACTGCTTCGAGGTTGTAGTCGTACTCCAGATCCGGCACATTGAGCCTTCCGAGTTGAGCAATCTCTCTTCGGAGCGCGTTGAAGTCTCTCAAGTCGGGTTTCTCGGCATATCTCTTGATCACGGGAGCCGCAGCGATGAGGTGCACTGAAAGCGTTCCTGTTGATAGAGGACTATTAGGAGCCGGGCGCCATACCGCAGAGGAGGAAGATCCCAAAGCCCAGGAGCTTTTTCATAGTCGATCGCCAAAGTTGTTGTTATCGCAGAATTCAGCTGTTGAAAACTGAAGAACTGGCGGTTTGCTCAACCTTTTATAGCGATTTTAGAGATCTTTATCTCTTCAAAAGGTCACGTAAACGCGTGAGAAGCTCAAAGTTTTATTGGCCCTTTACAAGAAGAAAAAGGAAATGGCAGAGATCACGAGTACAAGGATGGTTTGGAGAGACGGAGCCGAGGAAGTAGTTGTTTGAACGAGAGCGCCTGCGGGCGGTGGACCTCCGGATCCTCCCGAGCCTCCGGCGTGTCTCTTCTTGACTGCGTTAGCGTATTCCGCCGGCAACGTGTTCTGGACAGATTCCGACGACAGAGCTGCTTGTTCAGCTTGATGAATCGCTGAGAGGTCTTTTGGCCAGGATCCGCTGAAAGGAGCTATCAGCGACAGAATTCGGGATCTGGAACTCACGAAGGTCCGATGACACACAAGGTGTTGAACGAGTAGGTGTCTCCAACAATACCCAGTTCGTTTCTGAGCTTGCTGTCGATCTCCGAAGGAATAACACCAGTGCATTCCGACAGAGCGCATCCGATCTTGGTCTGGAGAGGGTTGAAGACCTCAAACTGCAACACAGTGCCGTTCTGATTCTGTAGAGCGTATTCCATCTCCTTCTTTCGTCTGTCTACATCACGTCTTTGATCTGCAGTGAGTGGCAAGTCGTCGGAATATGCCATGGCGACCAGGTTGGCGTAGAAAGCGGCAACCAACTTCGCAGCATTATCATCGGGACCTTCTGGGAAGATACGGTAGTTGGGAGCGTGGGCCAACTTTTCGCAGTCACCGTCCAGCCTGTTTGCTACTGCTTCAAGGTTGAAATCGTACGTCTGAAACACTTGATACACTCCACAGAACCTTCTCGGCGCTCACCAGATCCGTCAACTTGAATCCTCCGGCACGAGCGGCCTCATGTCTGAGGGCGTTGAACTGACTCAAGTCGGGTTTCTCAGCAAGTCTCTTGACGACCACGGGAGCCGCAGCGATGAGGTGCACTGAAAAGCGTCCAAGTTGTTTGAGGGTCATCGGGAGCCCGGTGCCGTACCGCAGACGACGAGGATCGCGATTCCCAGGAGAGCCTTCATTATCGATCGTCGAGGTTGTTGTTGTCGCTGGATTCAGTTGTGAATACTGATTGGTTATGACGGTTCTCTCCCCCTTTTATAGCAATTTTAATAGTCGACCTGTTTCACTTACCCGCGCCTCTTGAGATGAGACCTATACCATTCGATAGAGCATGGTCCAAAACCTACGAAACCACTAATAACTTTTGCCCTCGAATCCGTTTGACCCAGTTAGGAGCCCTCAAAGTCATTTTCAGTACTATTTTTTTCAACTGATTTTCGATTTTGCGTGAAAAAAATATTTTCAGTACTAATTTTTAGTATTGAAAATGACTTTGAGGGCTCCTAACTGGGTCAAACGGACTCGAGGGCAAAAGTTATTAGTGGTTTCGTAGGTTTTGGACCATGCTCTATCGAATGGTATAGGTCTCATCTCAGGAGGCGCGGGTAAGTGAAGCAGTCTGACTGTTTAGAGATCGTTATCTTTTCCGGAGGTCACGTTTTGACGGGGATTCACTTTTCGGAACGGGAAGTTCTAGTAGAAAGCCGCAAAGACCCTGATCGTTGGAGTAACGATATTTTATCCGTTTTTGGAAAGAAACACATTGTTTTGTGTGTCTACAATTCTCCGAAATGTTGGAGCTTTAGAAACGGCTACTCCCATCAATGAGACCTTGACGGAAAACTTCTAGACAACAACAACTAAGAAAATACTTCAAATATTCACTTTATTCATCAAAACCTCACAAGAAAAGAGAAGGAGCCATGGAGATCACAAGTACAATAATCAAGTCTTGAGAAGAGAACCGGGTTTGGCCTTGGTTTTCCCCACCTGCCAAATTCTTTGGCATTTGCTTATCGTTGACAATGTGATTAATGGTTTCCGATTTAGCAGAAGCTTGTTGAATACCAGACAAACTTTCCATCGGCCAATCTCCACTGAAACTCAACTTTTCGATTCCGAAAGGAGTTTTTGAAACTTACGAAGGTCCCAGAACACACATGTAATCGAACGAGTACGTGTTTCCAACGATTCCCAGTGTCGCCCTTTGGTCGCTGGTGACCTCCGAGGGAATGACACCAGTACATCTTGACAGAGCGCATCCGATCTTGGTCTGGAGAGGGTTGAGCAGCTCAAAATGCAACGCTGATCCTTTACGGAGGCCGGCTACGAATTCAGCTTTCGCTTGCTGTACTTGGATCCTCTGTTGGACAGTCAGTGGCAACTCGTCGGCGTTTGCAATGGCGAAGAGTCCAATGTAGTAGGCGACAATCATCCGGACTGCATTCGGATCGGGGCCTTCCGGCATGACACGGTAGTTCTGTCCGTTGTCGATTCTGTTGCAATCGTTCGACAATCCCTTCGCAACTGCTTCGAGATTGTAGTCGTACTCCAGATCCGGCACATTGAGCCTTCCGAGTCGAGCAATCTCTCTTCGGAGCGCGTTGAAGTCTCTCAAGTCGGGTTTCTCGGCATATCTCTTGACCACGGGAGCCGCTGCGATGAGGTACACTGAAAAGCGTCCAAGTTGTTAGAGGGCCATCGGGAGCCCGGTGCCGTACCGCAAAGGAGAAGGATCCCAAAGCCCAGAAGCTTTTTCATAGTCGATCGCCAAAGTTGTTGTTGTCGCAGAATTCAGTCGTTGAAAACTGAAGAACTGACGGTTCTCTCCCCTTTTTATAGCAATTTTTAGAGATCGTTATCTCTTCGGAAGGTCACGTGAACGCGTGAGAAGCTCAAAAGCTCCCTTGTGAAAAGTTTAACCGTATGGAGAAACGTGGGTAGAGTAGAAGGCGAAGATGCCGAGAAGTGCTTTCATCGTTGAGTTTTCTGGTGAACAGACTGATTCAACTGGGGTTCTCGTTGGCTTTTATATGAAGAGTTGGAGATCTTCATCTAATTTGGAGAGTTCAAGGTTATCTAGAAAGTCAGAAGAGAAGCTTCTCGACGACAAAAACTGAAGCGAACCTTTCTTTGCTAACGTTTTGGCATTTGCTTGTCATCGACAATGTTTAGCAGAAGCGTCTTCAATTCACATAAAACTTTCAAAGAAATTAAATAATCAATTTATTGTGTGTCTAGTAGAGGAAGAAACCCATAGAGATCACAAGAACGAGAGCAATGCTGAGAGTACTGGCCGATGAAGCTTCGGTGGTTGGAGATGGAACTGCGGCTGGCCCTGGAGGAGCTGGCCCTGGAGCTGGCCCTTTATTTGGAGCTGTGGGAAGATGAGGAGTGTTAACCGATATGCCAGTCGTCGGTTTGCCAATATCAGCTTTTTTGGAAGCAAACCCAACTTTCTGCAAATTGTCCTCAGGCCACGTTCCCCTGAAAGTCTTTCAATTGTCTTGTTGGCGGAAGATAACTCACGATGGTCCAAGAACACACATGACGTCGAACGAGTAGGTGTCTCCAACAAGCTTATCGCCCAACACTTCTTTAATCCACGCTTCTATGACTCCGGTGCAGTGCGATTTAGCACATCCGATTTTGGTTTGGGAAGGGTTCAACGCCTCCAAGTGTTGCAGATTGATTTGATTGACTTGGCTCATCACGTCTGTCTTGAACTTATTCATCATTTTCCTTTCATCCACTGTCAATTTCATATTATCCAAGTTGTCGAAGGCTAGAGCCACAGCGTAGAAGAGTTCAAGCAGCTTGGCACCATTTTGATCGGGTCCTTCCATGAACATACGGTAGTTTGAGCGAGGTCCTATGAGATTGCAATCGTTTGGCAGGTCCTTCGCTGTAGCAACCAGATTCTCATCCCATTCCTAAACAGCTCAATCTTGTTTGAATACTTCAAAAACCACACTAACCAGATCCGGCATGTTTATATCCTTCGGCATGTATCTCCCAACTGCGCGACGCCACTGGTTGATTGGTGAGAGGTCGGGTTTCTCGGCGTATCTCTTGGTTCGGTTCATCGGCATCGACGTGACGAGTTGCACTGAAAATAGAAGAGTTGAGCGCCAGACCATGGGATCCCAAGGGTTCCATACCGCAAACGACGAGAATCGCGATTCCCAGGCGAGCCTTCATTATCGATCGTCGAGGTTGTTGTTGTCGCTGGATTCAGTTTTGAATACTGATTGGTTATGACAGTTCCCTCCCCCTTTTATAGCGATTTCAGAGATCGTTATCTTTTCCGGAGGTCACGTTTTTAGATGCATGGTCTATTCCCGTGAATCTTTTGGGATGTGGGGAACATTCTAGAAAGGTAGTTGGAAGGGTCAACACGCAATTTTCACCGATGTTTTTCTTTTGAATAAGAGTTACTGTTTTCTGCTAATTGTAAAGTGCACATAATCAGAAACTAGATCACAATGAACATGATGAAACGAGTTCTAGGAGGACCATCCTAGACAGGAAGCGCAGAACTTGCGCAAATCAACGACAATTGGCTTGCTGGATCAGAAAATCAACAAAAAGCTGAGATTCACGCAGTCAGCTTTTTGTGCGTATGCCTCAAGACTGAAATCATAAATCTGTAAACCTTCAGTTCCTTGAATCTTGTTCAAAAGTTTTTACCGAGTCTGTAGAACAAAGATGGATTGGAAAAGCGCCGAAGAAGAAGTTTCTTGAAAGGGAGCGGCAAGTTCCGGTTACCAATTTCCCAAGCCTGGAGGAAGACGCAAACAAGCTAGTGTCCAACACAAAGAAGAACAAAAAAAAGAGAACACAGTTTCAATCAAAGCCTCTTTATTTCAGATCAATTCATAATTGTTTCAAAGAAACATGAACACAATAGAGAAGATCAGGGCGAGTGCGATTCCGGCTGGAGTTGCTGCAGACGTGGCGGCTTTGGGATCGGTGAGAGCCTTGATACTGTCCGACTTGGCAGCAGCTTTCCGGATGCTGTTCACGTCTGATGGCCAACTTGCACTGAAATCAAACACATGAATCTTTCGACAACTTTGTAACATACGAGTTTCCAAGGGCACACATGGAGTTGAAGCTGGCAGAGTCTCCAGTGATTCCCAGTCTCTCTCTATCTTCTTTGGATATGCCTGCTGGGAAAGCAGCAGTGCATTTCGACGGGGCGCATCCGATCTTGGTCTGCGACGGGTTGAACAGCTCAAAGTGCAACACAGTGCCTTTTCCGTGTTGCAGATCATAGTCCAACTCGCTCATTGCTTTTTTGAGCGCCATTTTTTCCGTGATTTTTTCGGGTGGCAAGTCGTCAGAAGTTACCATCTTGATCAGTCCAATGTAGAACACCGCCATCAACTTGGCGCCATTCTCATCAGGATCCATCGGCATGACACGGAAATTCTCGCCATGTTCGATTTTGTCGCAATCGTTCGAGAGACTTTTCACGTGCTTTTCAAGGTCGTAGTCGTACACCTAAATGGAACAACATTGACGAGTCTGCTTCCTTGGCGCTCACCAGATCCTGGTAGTTGATCTTCCCGATTTTTCCGATTTCTTTTCTGAGAGCGTTGAGCTCTCCCAGGTTGATTAAATCGGATCCGGAGCTTCTCTTGACGATGACAGCAGCGGGGGCAGCGGATTGCACTGAAAAGCGTCCATTTTGTTGTTTGAAGACCATTCGGGATCCCAGGGTGCCATACCGCATGCGATGAGGAGGAGGGTGATGCTCGAGAGCACCTTCATAGTCGATCGCCAAAGTTGTTGTTGTCGCTGGATACAGTTGTTGAAAACTGAAGAACTGACGTTTCGCTCCCCCTTTTATAGCGATTTTAGAGATCGTTATCTCTCCCGAAGGTCACGTTTCGAGCTGCGTGGGCTATTTCTCCGCGAATCTTTTTGGGAAGGTCAACACGACGTATTTATTCAATTCAAAAGCGAGTTACGTTAGAAGAAAAAGACAATAGCAGTAATAACAAGTAGGTAAAGAGAGGTAGAGCCTAGGAAACAAGTAGAGGAAGACGGGAGGGGTTGAACGGGTTGCTCGGGTTGTTGTACCAAGGGTTCCGAAGGTGGCAGAGGATGCGAAGGCTCTAAAGGTGACGGTCCAGGAGCAAAAGTCGGTGGTCCTTGAGCTTTACACAATCCCGAAGGGGTCTTCCCATTAGGACAACTGGATCCCGGGGCTCCTTTTGGATAGTCCACGTCTTCTATAACCTTTCTAAGTCCAACAAGACAAAGAGCGGCATACGAGTAATCCAACCCGGAGAGCTGCCCCTGAGCTTCATTGTCCGGAAACTTCCCAGTACACTTGTGATCAGCGCATCCAATTTTTGTTTGATAAGGCAGAAGAGCTTCCATGAATCCGAAACTGAGCTTCGGGTCGTCTTTGTGCTTCTTTAGGTACTTCTCGAGCTCCTTTTCAAACTTCAATTCAGCGATTTCCTTGAGATCCTCATCCAATTTTTGCATCTCTTGGATAACTAAAGCCAGTTGGAGCATTTCAACGCCTTGACCAATCTGGGAGACAGCGTCCGGGTTGGCTAGGAAGAAGCGATAGTCCTCGCCGTGAACGATATGATCGCATTGGTTGGACATCTTCTTGGCACGCTCCACTAGTGAATCATCCCAAGTCTAGAAACCGCTTTTTTTGAAGATAAACCTCTAATGTAAGAATCTTACCAGTTCATTCATGTTGGGGATAGACTGATTGGCGGCGAGTTTTGAGCGCCATTCGTTGTACTTGTGAAGCTCTCCTTCCGGATGGATAGAAGTGACGGTGAGGTCCAGGGGAGTTGCGGAGGCGATGGAGATGAGGGTTCCCAAGGTTCCGAGGATGAGAAGGATGAACTTCATCTTGGAGCAAGTGGTTTCCTCTGGGGAGAGGAGGGGCTTTTATAGCAAATGAAAATGGGGTTTATGGGCTTTGAAGGGACCAGGCCGTGCCGGGCCAATCCTCCAACTTCAAGGGTAAAAGAAATTTCACTTTATCATCAGTTTATTATTAGAATTATCAATTAGAACGTCAATTTAAAAGAACGGAGGTGGCTGCAGAATCGAATGCTCCCAAGCGAACTTCTCTACTTCTGGAACCGAGGTCAGGAGCTTTGACGCCTTCTGTACTGCCAATTCAAAGAGTCTTCCGTGGTTTTTCTCAAATTCCATCACACAAATCACATCCTTACAGTGCGCGAGGTCCTTTGAAAGGCGCTCAATCTGAAAAACCTTTTTTGTTTTATCAAAGTAGCGTGTTTTCTACTTACCATTGCCAACAACTCATATTCAAACTTCTTGTCAAAGTTGAGAATCAAGTCATTGATGTTAGAAAGGAAGTTTGCAGTGGATTCGATGCTCTGGAAAAGTGAATTGAATGGGTTTTTGGGTTTCGCAAACAACCATACCAATTGACAAGTGTCCTCATTCTTTCTACAAGTGCCAATAAGAAGGGCTAGGACTCTTCCAGGATGATGTTTAGTGAGATCCATTCCCTTGAAATCATTGGCTCCGTGGGTTGGAGGGATCCAGAGAAACGCAAGCACAGTAAGGACTGATAGGTAAAGAGGAAAAGAAGACATTCCGATAGGTTGAATGAGCAAAACGGAGTGAAAAGAGTAAAGGGATCTTTTGTTTAGATCATTTTGAAATTTGACACCTAGGATTCATAGGGGACCTTGGAATTGTTTATGATATTCGTCATATAAACAAAACCGTCGCAATCTTCACTTTCAAAAGATTCATTGATATTCAGAAGCAATCAGAACATGGCTAGGATGGAAATGAGAAAAGAGACAGTAAGAATCAAAGAGGACACTCCGTTATCAGTTGGGGTAGTTGGGGATGGAGCGGCAGTTGGTTGAACGACAATTGATTGCCCGGCAGTCGGCGGACTTTGTTCAATGGCGGATGGACGGGTAAAACCAACTGAATTCTTCTGCACTGCCGCACCGCAAAGTCCGCCTTCATTCTTGAAATCTCCACACGCCGAGCCAGGTGCACCCTCTTTGAAGTCGGCAGGATCGAATACAGTTCTGAAACATTCCCTTTTCTTCTTTTTCCAACGGAGAACTCACTGTGGTCCGATGAAACAGAGCCCTTGCCACTCGACACCGCCGGTTAGGCATACGAAACTTGGGTCACAACCGAATTTGGTTTGTCCTGGCCACAAAAATGGGATTCCCTTGAGGTCCGAAATTTGCCTAGGGGGACCGGACTTTGGTCCTTTGTCGTTTTTCTTCTCGACCACGAAAAAAACATAATCCTCTCCATTCGCAACCTTACTACACAGGGTGGGCACTTGTTTGGCTTTTGCAGCGAGTTCAGGGCTCCAGGTCTGAAAAAGGGGGTACGTGAAAACAGAGGAATGCCTTTTTCCAACCAGTTTATGCATGTTGGCGATTCTGAGTCGTTCAGCTGTTTGGTTTCTATCCACGTTTATGTCTGAATAGGAATCCTCCAGCGACTGGTCTCTCTTGACAATGACAGCGGCGGAGGTGGCAAGGTTCACTGAAAGAGCTCTAGCTCTTTTCCTGAATGATTCCTGAATCTTACCGTAAACCAGAAGGATGATGGTGACCAGGAGCAGCACCTTCATTGTTGATTTTCCAGTGG
This sequence comes from Caenorhabditis panamensis, assembly GCA_900883565.2. NCBI lineage: Eukaryota > Metazoa > Nematoda > Chromadorea > Rhabditida > Rhabditidae > Caenorhabditis > Caenorhabditis panamensis. Next base: position 95,275 of record LR537579.1, read on the forward strand.
ATTCCACTTTTCCGGAAGTTTTCAAACAAACTGATTGAGAATCCAATCCTCGATCTCCCTTGGGTCACGTAGATCTTATCTCTCTATCATGTCACGCAAAAATATGTGACGTGAGAGTACGTCGAACTTGGCATTTCGCGAGCTTTTCACATGTTCAGTGGCACTTCCAAAATTACAGAGCATGAAAAGTAGTGGCACCTATGAATCATAGACAAGGGGAACCTTGGAATTGTTTATGTTAAGGTGATACTCGTTGCATAAACAAATCGAAATTTCCACTTTCAAAAGATTCATTGATATTCAGAAGCAATCAGAACATGGCTAGGATGGAGATGAGAAAAGAGACAGTAAGAATCAAAGAGGACACTCCGTTATCAGTTGGGGTAGTTGGGGATGGAGCGGCAGTTGGTTGAACGACAATTGATTGCCCGGCAATCGGTGGACTCTGATTCATGAAGGATGGAGAGTTGGAACCAGCTGAGTTCTTCTGCACTGCCGCACCGCAAAGTCCGTTTTCATTCTTGAAATCTCCACACGCTGAGCCAGGTGGTCCTTGTTTGAAGTTGGCAGGATCGAATACAGTTCTGAAACAGTCCTTTTTCATATTTTTCAAACGGAGAACTCACAGTGGTCCATAAAAGCAGAGCCCTTCCCACTTGACAGTACCAACTTTGCATGAGAACATTGGGTCACAACCCATTTTGGTTTGTCCTGGCCATGCAGCTGGGATATCTTTGAGGTCCGAAATCTTCTTGATATCTAGAGGACCTTGGCCATCTTTCTTCTCCATCACTAAGAAAGCATAATCTTTTCCATTCGCCACCTTATCACACTGTCTGGGCACTTGTTTGGCTTTTGCAGCGAGTTCAGGGCTAAATGCCAGTTTGTTCATGTTGGCGATTCCGAATCGTTCAGCCATTCGGCTTCTAAAATTGTTCGCGTCTCCAACGTAACTCTCCGGCGACTGGTCTCTCTTGACAATGACAGCGGCGGAGGTGGCAAGGTTCACTGAAAGAGTTCTAGCTCTTTTTCTGAATGATTCCTGAATCTTACCGTAAGCCAGAAGGATGATTGTGACCAGAAGCAGCACCTTCATTGTTGATTTTCCAGTGGATTCCAGATTCCACTCTTCCGGAAGGTCTCAAACAAACTGAATCCAATCCACAATTCATTTCCCTCTGTCACGTATGTAGATCTTATCTTTCCATCAGTTCACGTGACAAATCATGACGTGAGAGTACGTCAAACTTGGCACGGTAAACAAATTACTGGCTAGGTGCCCATTACAAGTTTATTCTGGGCTTTTCAATTCAGTGACACTTTCCAAATAACAGAGTAAGCCAAATAATAGAGACAAATAGTGATGTGGTAGGGAAGGGCTAATGATAAGGAGAAACAGCGCGGACAGATGCTCTCGAGAAGAGAATAGTAGAGCTGGTACGGGGACGTGTTTGGTTGTTGTTTGTTTCATTGAGCATTTTGACTGGCTGCTTAGGGTTGTTCTTCTGGTAGTGTAGGAAGGTGCGGATCCAGTTTGCAGTGCCGAGGAGAGTGAGCAGGGGGATGGTCTGAAAGTTACAGTAATCAAAGGCAAATGGATCCCTGGAACTCACATTGATCGAGAGAAACTTCAATGGAGTTATCTGGCCCCAATAGACGAGGTACAAGCCAGACGAGCTGTACACGGAGAGAAGAAGGGTGTGGAGATTGAAGTTCGGGAGCATGAGGTTCAGGGCGACTTTCATGTCTCTGTGGTTGATTGCACGAGTTGATTGCAAGCTGCTTCTAAAGGAGATTACAGGGTTTATCGGGGCACTGACATGTTTTCACTTACACTGGAGTAGGCAAGATTTCATAGTTCTTTCGGTTGTAGAGCACAAAGAAGCCCAGGACGGAGAGAAAGTTAATGACACAAGCTCCAGTGAAGGTGGTTTTGAGGAAAAACTCTGACTTGTTCTCGAAAGTCGCGCAGTTGACCATAGGGGTGTCGGAGAAGAAGTCCATTGGGTAGGAGAGAGAGATGATGACGAAGCAGGTGGAGAGGAGAAGTCCAACCATGCAGTGGAGACTGTATTGGAAGTCGCGGAATCGTTTGGAGAAGCTGTTGAGGAAGAGACCGACGCAGAGGAATGGGTAGTGGAGGAGGAAGTCTAAACAGAAAACAAGGATAAAGTCCTGTAACAGATGCTACGGTTACTTACAGACAGTGTTGAACGAGAGGATCAGTCGGAATGGAATCACACAGCGTCCCGCGGTGATCATAAGATCACAACCGGTAAACGACAAGCGAGAAAGGACGTGGTACGACTGAAAAACAAACACGTTTAGTCTAGACAACAAAATGTTGATGACAAAGTACAAACCTCAATTCCCATGAACACAAGGCAATACGAATAACAGTTTGCAGAGAAGAGGACCGTGAAAACCATAAGGAACTTTGAGAGCTTGGACTTCCGGAGAGCATACATGATTCTCACTAGCCAGGTGTTCAGACAGAACGCAACAGCACAAGTCAAGATATCGCCCACCTGGATCGCTAAATACCAGGGTGTACTTGACTCCGCGACATCATTAAGTTTCGCAGAAGTGCAAACTTCTTCCATTTTTCAGTTTTCCGCAGTTTTGAGCATGACACAAAGCAGATTCGAAGAAGGAGGAAGAAGGAGAGCCGTCGGACAAGCCGAAAGAGAGAGGGGAAAATGACAAGTTAGAGTCGAGTCGGGCTTTCCGATCGGCAATTATACATTAGGGGAGTGCCCCTCGATGGGGTGGAGCTATCAGGTGATATGGTGTTATAATTGTTCTGAAGAAGTTGGTATTTTGGAGTCTATGACATGGGATTGGACCGGGGGACCAAGGGACTATAAGACCGCGAGATCTAGATTGTACTTTTAGGATCCATGACTTCAACGCACCATATTTCCGAATCCAGGTTAGATATCAGAAAGTTTTCAACTACAAAAATACTCATCAAAACACGAGGAACATTTCACTAATTGTCAATTTTTGTCTATCTCTCACGGTTCCCGAGATCCAAGTCTTCAGAGATCCTGGAGATCTTACCAACCAAGATTGCACTTTCAGGATCCATGACTTCAATGCTCCATATCTCAAAATCCAAAAAAGCTATCAAAAAAATGTCAACTACAAAAATATTCATCAACTTTCAAGGAACATTTCACTAATTGTCAATTTTTGTCTGTCTCTTACGGTTCCCGAGATCCATGCCTCAAAGATCTTGAAGATCTTACAGACCAAGATAGTACTTTTAGGATCCATGACTTCAACGCTTCATATCTCAAAATCTAAAGAAGATACACAAAAGTTGTCAACTACAAAAATACTCATCAACTTACAAGAAACATTTCACTAGTTGACAACTTTTTTCTATCTCACCAAGTTCCCGAGATCCAAGCCTCCATACATCTCCCCCTGACCTCCCTGTTTCCCCCCTTGTAGGCTTCTGACTTTCCGATCTGCACTTTTTGTTCGTTTTCGGGTTGATTTCTTGAACGATCTCTGATCATTTTGCAGAATGTGAACGATCAGTTGTCGCGTTTTCTCTCGGTTCAATTTTCTAAATTGCTAGGTTCAGCTTGCCCGCGTGCGTTTGTTTGTGTGTTTGTTACCGTATACCGTGACATTTTGGCGAGGCGAGACGATTGACGTAGGGACATTCTTGGGAATGAGGAGGATGTTATCGTTGTGTTTGGTTGTGTTTCATGTACTTGATACAAAGAATACAGCTTCGGAAGTTTTCAAAATATATACAGGGGTGAAATGAGTAAAAAGACAGATGAAAAAAAAGGGGGGGGGGAAGCGAAAGATAGTACAAAACGTGGCTAGGGGCCCTCAGAAGTTATCAAAATGTGGGTAATGAACATTGCAATTTGTGAAAAGACAGTGAAAACAGGGAAAACGGAAGAGAAAGTTAAAGAACCAAGTGTAATAAAGATCGGAAAGAATTGAAGAGACAGTGAAAAGAGGGAAAGAAAAGAGGGACGGATTCTGATCAGAAGGGGTGAAACACTAAACAACCCCAACACGAACATTTCTAAAAACAGCGTTCGGAACCACACTGATGGTTTTTTTCTCCGGTTTTCCAGGAAGACGTGTTGTGACTCCCGCTTTGCGTTTACTCTCGGCTCTTATCTTTCTGACCAGAATAGTGATGTTCCAGACGGTCGGGGACAACAGGTTGTACAGGGGGATTGGCTGAAACTTCAGATTCACTTTGTCAAAGACACGTTACCTACATAAAACAGAAAGAAGAGGAGGGGATTCGTGGAGTCTTTGTTGAGAAGGTTGATGCAGACGTAGTAGGAGAAGACAACGGAGCTGAGGATGAAGTTGGGGGAGATGAGTCGGAGGACTGCTCGCATTTCTTCATGGCGTTTTTTTCGGCCTGATTGCATGTTATACGTTTCGTTCGAATCTTTGTCGTCGATGTTCCATCGCCACATGAGAGTGTACAAGAGCACGGAGGCAGCGACGAAGGAGAAGCCGAACTGCAAAATGCCTCTTTTCGTCTAATGGGTGTTTGCATCGGAAACTTACAGAAAAGATTAGCCATTTGACAGACGGTGTCTTGCTCTCAAAAGACGCGCAGTTCACGATACGGGTGTCGGAGAAAAAGTCCACTTTGAAAGAGCCGATAACTGAGAGAAAGGAGAAAACGACCATGAAGGTTCCCGTTGAAACTGAGCTCCATTTCCACTCGCGGAACCGCCTGCTTCCAAATTTTGCAAAAACCTCAATCATTGCGACAAAGTGGAAGATTTGAAAGACTGAAAAGCGCAGTAGTTTGGATTATGGATTCTGGGTTCCTAGTAACTCACACACAGTACAAAAAGACAGGGGGATCCGGAAGAAGATACAAATCCAAGCAGGGGTTAAAACATTGCATCCTGTGTCATACAAGCCGTTGTAGAAGTGGATGCTCTAAACAAAACGTCTAGACTTTTTGGTAAACAAGTAGTTTTCTATCGAACAAACCTGGATAACGATAAAGACGCAAGAGTATATGCTGTGGATAACTTGCTCCAAATTCAACAGTGGCTTCATCTTATTGATGCTTAGATTCAGTCGGTCCAGCGAGCTAATAATCGGTTCAACAGGAGAGATATTCTTATTCGGATTCCTAGCGAGTTGACAATAAAGATAGAAATTCGAAACCAACGCCATGAAACACACCCCAATGAGCATCAGTTGCAAAGTGGAATAGAACTCTGTTTCAGCAATAGCAGCATTGTGCAACTGCTCGAGAGTGCAGGAAACATTCATTCTTCCGTTTATTTTTTGATTTTAGCTCATTGCGGAGCAAACCCGACGGAAGAATGTGAAAAAGAAGAAAATGAGAACTCATGTTCAGCGCAGTCGGTAGTCGGGAAATTGCAGGGTTGGTGGGGATAATTGCGGAGAAATGGATGGAGTGGTGGCCTTTCAGTTCTGTGACTTGGGACCACGTCAAACTGTTTTTATGAACAAAAAATTAAAATTGATGTTACCTGTAGTTTGATGGGTGTACAATCTCTTCCTATCTCTGATGAATCCCAAGATACAGGTGTTTAAAGATCACTAAACTTCACTGCTCTATATCTAAAAACACAGGAGAGATACACAAAAGCTGTCAACTACAAAAATGTTTATCAATGTTCAAGAAACATTTTGTTAGTTGACAACTTTTTTCTATCTCTTACGGTTCCCGAGATCCGAGCCTCCAAAGATCTTGGAAATCTTACAGACTAGGATAACACTTTCAGGATCCATGACTTCAACGCTTCATATTTCTGAATTCAAATTAGATATCAAAAAGCTGTCAACTACAAAAACACGTATCAAAACACAAGGAACATTTTGTTAGTTGACAACTTTTTGCTATCTCTTATGGTTCCCGAGATCCGAGCCTCCAAAGATCTGGGAAATCTTACAGACTAGGATAACACTTTTAGGACCCCTGGCTTCAACGCTCTATATTTCAGAATTCAGGAAAGTTATTAAAAAGTTGTTAACTACAAAAATTTTTACCAAAACACAAGGAACATTTCACTAATTGTCAATTTTTGCCTATCTTTCATGGTTTCCGAGATCCAAGCCTCCAAATATCTTGGAGATCTTACATACCAATATAGTACTTTTAGGACCCCTTGCTTCAACGCTCCATTTTTCAGAATTCAAGAAAGGTATCAAAAAATTGTTTGCTACAAAAATGATTATCAACTTTCAAGGAACATTTTACTAGTTGACAACTTTTTCTTATCTCTTACCCTTTTCGAGATACAAACCTCCAAACATCTTGCCTCTGACTCTGACCTCCCCGCTTCCTCCCTTGTAGGCTTCTGACTTTCCGATCTGCACTTTTTGTTCTTTTCTGGGTTGATTTTTGGTTAATCTCTGATCCTCTGATCATCAGCTACAAAAAACGAATGATCCGTTGTCCAAATCTTCAACTTTCATTGGTAATTGCAGGCTAGCTTGTTTGTATGTTTTTCACTATCGTGAAATAGTGCAAACGATTCTAAACTATCAAGCCTAAGCACGAAAAACTTACTTGAAGAAGGAATCCAATCCAAATATGTGTGTTTCAGATAAAAAAAAGGAGAAGAGAAGAATTAAAGACGATGATAAGTGGTTTTCAAACACTGTTGCTTGTCTGCGGAGCGAACATATCAAGGAATAGAGGACGAAGCCCTTGGCGACGATTCAAGAAGGCATACTCGATGGCAGAGACGATGGGCGAGAAGCAGAAGTACACAGGGATGAACTGAAATACTTTGATAACGAAAAGAAATCAAAAACTAAAAACCAAACTCACAATAACAAAGTGCAATCGTTCCAGAAAATCTCCTTTTTCTCCCATAACCTTGCGTGTGAAAACTTGATGAGAGATAAGTAAGCCGCAAAACACAAAAAGGTTCGGGAAGAACATATCCATTTGCTCCTTCATTCTTGAATGAGAGTAGTGGAGAGTCATTTGAAGGTGGATGACGGGGTCTCGTAGTCTCCAGCACTGCCAGAAATGAAGGGCGAAGAAGACAACCATTGTGAAGATGTTGATGTAAAGAGAGACCTCAAAAACCTGAAATTCCAAGGGAAAAACATGGGGAACGAGCTTACCATGAGTGTTCTGTGGCGGCTCATCTCGGTCTCAAATGCAGCACACGTTGGCAGAAGTGTTTCCGGTGTTGAGAATGTGCGAAGGGTGAGCAAAGTTGCAAACATCACGATATAAGAAACGGTAAAGTGGAGGTTACACTCGAAGTTTCTCCACAATGAGATGAAATTGTTGGGGTACAGTGAGACGACAATGGCAAGATGGGATAAGTGCAGATCTATAGAAACACCAATTTATAGATTTTCTAATTTTTTTCCTTTCTTTATCACACACCATTCCGCCCTAACAATCCCCGGCAGCGCCCCAAAACACCGCACTCTTTACCATCTTCTGCGCAACCGTCTCCAACTGCCCGTGTGGCCTAGTGGGTAACCCGCTTTCCAATTTTGACCCCGTGGGTTCGAATCCCCGCTACAGTAATCTCTTTAGTTTGGTGCTCTTTGAGCTTCTGCCACGTCATAAGAAGCTCAAAATTAGGAATTTGTGGGAAGGGGAATAGGAAAAGTAGAATACGGTAGATTTCCGTGAAACTGACAAAGTATGAGCTCGATTGGAGCACTTTGAAGCGCAGGGCTTCAAATTATAGATTTTCTAATATTTCCGACCACTATAAACCCAATTATTGGCTTTCTATTGTTCTAATAGGCTAGACTACCTCCTTTATGACATTCCTCCAATAATTAGGCCACAAGAGTTCTAGAAATATTAGAAAATCTATAATTTGGAGCAGTGAGCTTCAAAGTGATCCAATCGGGCTCATACTTTGTCAGCTTCACGGAAATCTACCGTATTCTACTTTTCCTATTCTCCTTCCCACGAATCCCTAATTTTGAGCTTCTTATGACGTGGCAAAAGCCCAATGGGCTCCAAACGAAAGAGATTACTGTAGCGGGGGTTCGAACCCGCGGGGTCAAAATTGGAAGGTGGGCGTGTTACCCACTAGGCCACACAGGCAGTTGGGAACGGCGGCGCGGAGGGCGTACAGGACATGGGTGTTTTGGCGCGCCGCCGGGATTGATGGGGGTGGAAGGGTGTGTGTTAGAAGTCAATAAAATACTCACAATAACTCGCAAAGCTCATTAGATACGTTGCAGCTTTGCAGGAACCCGCTTGGACAAGAAGATTGCATCCACTATAGAACAGATGACGGAGAAAGTGGGAACCCTGAAATGTTGTCAAATCAGACGTCAGAAACAAATTCTGTTCTCACTTCGAGTTTGATAAAACAAAGACAGTAGAGGTAGATCATCCATCGCTGGAGTTTCTGTAGGCTCTTGAGGTGCTCACGTGTCATTGTTCTGCTCTCCAAGTAGCCTTCAAACCAGTTGAGAGGAAGAGCAGCTAGGGTCAAGGTAAGCAGGAACGCTTGCAATGACAAGTACTCAGAGGTACCACTGGTCATAGCCAGGGAAACCAAGTTGGTGCTGCAGTTGGTCGCGTTCATCTTGAAAACTGATTGTGAGCGCAGGGAAGGAATTTGAGGAGAAATTGAAAATCTGGGAGTTTATATGTATATCCAGGAAAGAGCTCAAAATTACTGATTACTCGCTGTTGCTAGGCACGTGAACAGGTGGGCAAAAACGTGATTAGTACATGTGTTTGTCATGGTAACCATTTCTAATGAAAGGATCGGGAAAACACATTGCAGAGCGTCACCCAGCTGTCGAGGACTTGCGGCTCACCCATTTGTTATTAGGAACCTTTATTTTAGCGACAAAATATGATAGAAAGATAAAAATAAGTGCAAGAGATAGTAGAAAACTTGAAAAGGAAAGGAGAGATGAAAGGGTTCAAGGAACTCTTCTAACTGGAGTGAGTATTTCAATGATCAGACGATGGAATCCAAGGTGTCGATTCTGATAGAAGTACTTCATGATATTCACGATGGGAGAAATCACGAAGTATAAGGGTACCATCTGAACCGAAACATCAGTTATAAGTAGCAATCGACAGGAAACTCACGAGAAGCGCGTTCAATCGATAGAGAAAGTCATCTGTAGCATAAAGCATTTGGAATTGAGCGGGGATGAAGCAATAGCCAAAGAGCATCAGGTTTGGGAGAAACAGATCCATTTGTTTTTTCATTGAAGTGTGGAAGTGGTGTTCACTTATTTGGAGGTGGAGGACTGGGTTTTCCATCTTGATCATATGCCAGATGAAGAGAGCAATGAAAACAGCAAATGATAGAATATTGCAACCAAGATTGAACTGAAAAACTGGGATTTACTTTGAAGATGAAGAATTGGCTTATGGCTTATGTCTTACCTTGAGATCTCTCATTCGACTTATCTCACTTTCGTAGTCCATACACGATGCAATCAGAGTTTCAGATGTTGCCATGTGATTGCAGACAAGGCCAATGGAAAACAAAAGCGGATAGCCTGTCGTAAGTGCCACGTTGTATTTGTAGTTTCGCCAAGACATTATGAAGTTATTGGGATAAAATGTCAAAACAATCGCGAGCATCGAGAAATGCAAGTCTAAAACAGAAAACAGTCTAGAATAGGTATAAAAGAAACACTCACATTTATTTGCAAAATTCATGAAGAAGTTTCCGATTCCACAAGATTCACTTTCCACCAAAAGATCACATCCGTGATGAACAAGATGGCGGAAGAAGTGGGCACCCTGAAACTTTGTTTTCAGCATCTTGGACTCAAAGCTATCTTTCTCACGTGGTTTTTCAAAAATCCAAAACAAAATATGTAAATCGTCCAACGCTGAGTCTTCTGGATAAACTTCACATGTTCTCGGATCTCTGTTCTGCTCTCCAAGTAGCCTTCGAGCCAGTTGAGAGGAAGAGCAAGAATGGTAAGGGCAATCAGGAACGCTTGCCTTTTCAAATACTCAGGAGTACCGGTGGTCATAGCCAACGAAATGAGTTCAGAAGTGCAGTTGGTCGCGTTCATCTTACTGTGGAGATTGGGAAGCGTACAATTAGGAAGAAGAGAAAAGCTGTACTGATTGCGAAAGCGCAGGACAGGAATGTGAGGAGAAACGTGAAATTCGGGAGTTTATATATCCTGGTAGAGCTTCAAATTACTGATTACTCCCTGTTGCCTAGGCACGAGAAATGATGGGGG